>JAHLJT010009419.1:126846306-126878037 GCA_031308135.1 Acheta domesticus
CTTACAAATTTTCTCTGCACTCAGTTCTCTTCACCTTTTGTTATTTGAAATGGTTCGAAACAAACAATGAATAACACTATTCCTCATCTTTGGAGCTCTCGAATATCTTTTTTCGATATATTAGATACAGATCATTCCTTAGAAATAGAATTTTGACAACGATCTTTGTTTTAGTTCTTCCTTGTGTTTTTAGTATAGGTTTTTTCTCTAATCTTCCTTGTGGCTGTAAACTAATTCCTTCTATAAAACGAGAGCTAGTTAAAATAGCAAATTTCAAAGTTTTTGTTCTCTTACGGTTATTCCTTGAGGTCCTGCTTTAGGAAATGGTCTGGAACAAGTTCTGACACATGTAAAAGAAACTAGAATATTGCTATAATCAAATACAACAAACGTCTCTACAATGCTGATTCGTATATATGCTAACTTTTATTTAATCTTCATTTTTTTCAACACCCAAATGACAGTGAATACAAACATAATATACTGAATTTTTATTAGTTTGAATTTTTAGTACATAGTAGTTAAAAATTGGGTTTTCATGTACTTGACCATAGAATATCAGTGTTTCATGTCTTTTTATGTTGAAATGTTGGTTGTAACCAACATTTTTAAAACGGTATCTCATAGAAGATAATTCTAAACATTCTATACAGTAGTTTTTTAACAGGAATTTTGCCTTTCTATATTTATTGTTAGTTCCATATTAACGATTTGCACGACTCCATCCCTACCTTCTATCTAGCAGCGACTAGAAACTATGCACTCACGGCGATCATTGACTCTCGGAGAGTTCAACTTCAACCTTAAGCGCTCTTTCCAATTCTCACTCTCGATGTATTATGTCGGACTCGACCAGAACCTCTAATAATGCCGAAGGTAGGACATGGAACGTTCCCAGTACTTCCATAGTTTTTCGGGAATAGGGAGACAGTTTCCGATAGAGCTATGGCCTTAATCCAAAGACCCAAAGTAGAGCACACAATGTTCTGGAAAATATTTATCATAACACGTACCAATATATGATATCGTTTCATGCATTGTTATACAGGGTGAGTCACGTAACTTTAGCACCTTCTGTAACTTTTGAACGGTTTGAAGATATTGCAATGCAGTTTTCACGGAAGTGAATGAGGGAATGGGGCTAATTGATATGTGTATTGATTTCTCTTTTATCACTTTTATTTTACGAGATATTTGAGGTAACTTTGTTTTTTCAAATGGGACTATACATATTTTTTCAGTCTATCATGACAAGCGTAAAAAGACAAATCCAAAGATATAAATATTGTCATATGTTAGATAAGCATTTTTTTGAGTAATTGTGATTTTTTGCGACTAGTGTTTAACGGATATTTTCATTGTAACTGTCAGCCCTACAAGGTCACGCAGCGCTCCCCCAGCAAACGCGGGGTCTGGGAAAGGAAGGGATTTAAGTACTGAGGATACGAAAAATATTCACAAAACTGTTGCATTTTTTCCTGAACTCTCCTTTTCATCTTAAGGCTAAATGTACCGAAAAAAACTTGTAGGAAAATTCAATAGATCGCAGCACCATCAGCAGGAATTTACTTTACCGATAACGTCTGAACAAATGGTCCGATTTTCGATCTGTAAACGGCATTTGACTCCTGTTTATAATAGAATTTACGCTACGAAGCCCTTTTTCCAAAAAAACTAGCAGAAACTCGATTTTTAAAATTTTTCTCGTACTTCCGGGAACAATTTCAATAATGTGGGCTTATAGCGCGATGGCGACACGCTTCCAGAATCCAACGCCGTGTCAAACATGCAAATCGGATAAATAGGAGCGACGGTAAGTGAAATTTCGAAAAACACCTCACCCCACTCCCCCTTCCCCTTCCACGACGCCGGGACATTGTTGGCCGGCGGCGCGGTCAAGCCGGCACGGGCGAGCCGGGCGGCGGCCGCCGCGGCGCGGCGACGGACAAGAAGGCTGAACTTTCGGGGGCAGCAAGCCAGACACCCCGTCACTTCGCATCTCTAGATATTTTTTCCCCACATATGAAACTAGTGATGCTGTAATAGGGGTAAACGGTCTCGTATCATCTTTAATAGTAGTATAAAACTATTACCTTATTCACATATTCCATCTTCCTTCGAATACCATCATAAGAATGTCTGAGGTATCACTCAAAACACCGATCCCGCTTTGGTGCTGATTTCAAAAAGAAAAAATCGAACTAATTGCGTAAATATCACCCATATTCCATCTCCTCACATCGTATTTTAGATATATTGTACTTCTAAGATCTTCCATTACCATTTCACTACCGGAAAAAACAAGCGGAGATAACGCAAGAGCTCTTTTATCCTACGATTCGATTTATCATTTCAAAACGGCGTTTGTCACCTTGATAGAATTCACCTGGTTAATCCTTTTTCCAGTAAAATAACCGAATCGAATTTTTAAAACGTTTTCGTACTTTAGGACAAATTGCACATACTTTCTCATAGTAATCTAATATCTTTGGTCTGGGCCAGTTTTACCATGTTTCCCCATCTTCTGACATCTTGCTGACATCTATCGCCGCCCAAAATACATTTTTTGAACTTTTCTCATTTTTCAGCTTCTTAATGGTAGATACGAAATATTACTTTTGGGATATTAAAGAAGAGTAAAACTTCGTCCTATATAGGAATTTTCATTGATAAATTTGGAGCCGCTCTTAAGAAAATGGCGTTTAAGCGTTACTGTAAATGCGAAAATGGAAGCTTCGGAATTTCACAAGAATCTTTCGAGTTTTCGAACAACTTCATTTGGTGACATTTAAAGCACTTCTACTCACAAATGTAATAATGTATAAAATTTCTGGAAAAGTGAATATTAATGGCGTGAGAGACACTTAAAAATACATTTATTTATTTTTTGAAAAATCAAAAAAATACAGCCAAATTAATTTTATGTTAACTTAAAGAATGCAAATAGCATTCGTACGAAAAGTTTGAAGAAGCAATTTGAGAAAATGGCGTTTGAACATTTGTGCAAATTCGGAAGTTTCAGTTCATTTTCACAGAAAACATCTGAGTTGTCGAGGAACTTTTAAGACATAATGTAAAGCACAAGTACTCGTAAATGTAATAGTAGGGAGTTTTTGCACCCTCGAACGTTACGTACTATCGATCTTCTGCTCATTCGCAGTGCAAGTTTCGCATCACTTTGGTGCATCTGCGCATGCGCAAAAGATCGATAGGACTTAACGTTCGAGGTGGCAAAAGTTCCCTAATATGAACAAATCGCCGTTAAAGAAAATATTTACTAAATGAAAGGCTAGTCAAAGAATTACATTTTTGTAAGTTTTGAAAAAACAAAGGAATAGAGCAATATGGCGTTTATGTCATCTCAGAGTACATTAGGTACTATCCTTTCCAAAAGTTTAAGGAAAAAAGTTGAAGTCGATTTTGAGAAAATCTTGTTCTTGTAATTTTTAAAAATTGCACAAATTGCCCTCAATATTGCGCGAAAACTACTAAAAATTTCAAAAAAATGTGCATGACCTTATAGAAAGAACTAAGTATGGAGAACAAATATAATTTTAAGGGAAAATCTCTATCTTCAATTTTGTAGTTGTAGGAAGACGCCGAAAAAAAATTCGAACTTTTGCAATTTTCCTAAAATCAGTCAGCAATGAAAATAAGAGCTATGCCACCTTGAGTGTATTTTACTTTATTCTTACAATTAATTTAAGGAAAGTATTTGGAGTAATTTTTGATTGATTGTTAGTGATTTTGGGCGCGTCAACTGCTTTGGTCATGAGTCCCGTAAGTGCAATGCATGTTTATTTCATCGTGAGGTGGAAGAGATGTTGCCCGCTATACCGATGGCGAGATCCGGCGCTGACCTTCCGTCCACTAGCGGGGCTTCCCAACCAGGTATCTGCCACCAGCGGGGCACCACCCCAGCCGGGACAAGCTCTAAATCACCGACCGATTTACCTGTCGGCTTGCCGGGTTCTTTCTTAACAAGGTATCTCCCACCAGCAGTCCACGGCCCACAGCCGGGACAAGTTCCAATCCTCCCACTGGTCTCCCAGCATATATGGTAGTGTAAGTTTGTGTGTGTGTGTGTGTGTGTGTGTGTGTGTGTGTGAAGATAGGACAAGGAAGAGGAAGGAAATATCGCGCGCGGTACGTTTGTTAGGGTATTGCTCCGGCATTCGTTTGATGTTGATCGGAGAAACTACGGAAAACTTCCAATCAGAGCAGCCGGTCGCTAGAATTTTCCTCCAGACATCGGTTGAATTCTACATCTAACTGACAAGCTAGTGTTGAAAAATCCTGCCACCGTCGGGACTCGAACCTAGCACCTCTCGGTCAGAGGCATTGCAGTGACATCAGCTGATGCACTGAGCCACCTATCCTGGTTGACATTTTTGAGAAAATGTTGAAAATGTCCCTGGGGCTTAATAAAAAGTATCTCCAAAAATTAATGAATGTTTTTAAAAATCGCAGAACTTCGACTCAGACCAGATCGACAGGGGTTTATTCAGTTGAGCAAAAATTCTACACATAGTTTAGGCACTAGTGGTGTTCACATACGCCCAGAAGGCAGACACAGACAGATGGACGGACGAACGGACGTTAAAAAGTCAAAACACACATACACTCTTTCGGTATCACTCAGGGGACCCCAAAACGAGTACTTCCGTTAATATCTCGAAATAGATTTTCCGCAGCATTACATAACTTTGAGTAACTAACACGAGAAAGTAACTGGTGGTGCTACAGAATGGCACAGACTTTCCCGTATTAGTTTTCAATTTTCTATAGTCTCAGCCAGCTATTCGGACTTTGTCGTAGTAAAATTTACTATTTTGTTGGCATGGGCTAGATTTATGGCCTTGCCCCATCTTGCCACCTGCCATTTAATGCACCCAACTTATTTTTTAGGTTTTCTCAATTATTCGGTTTCCTAATGGTAGATTCAAAATATTGCTTTTAGAGAAGACTGAAACCTTGTCCTTTACGACAATTTTCATCCATAAACTTGATACCGTTTTTAAGAAAAGGGTGTTTAAGCGTCTGTGGCAATGTGAAATATGAAGCCCTTTTTCACAGGAATCTTGAGAGTTTTTTTTAAAATTTATTTTAAGATATTTTAAGCTCTTCCATTCACAAATGCAATAATGTTTACAAATCGCTGCAAATGTGTATAGAAGGCATGCGAAATATTTAAAAAATACATTTGTGTAAATTTTGAAGAAAAACAACAAAATAATACAACAAAACTTTTGGTTTCCTTAGACAGTGCATTTCGCACTATACGTACAAAAACTTTGAACAAAAAATTTGGAACCTTTTCAGAAAAAATTGGCGTTTGAGCGTTTCTGAAAATGCGAAATTTCGAGTTCATTTCCAAAAAAAAATTTTTAGTTTTCGAAAAACTTTAAATGATATAATTTAAAGTACGTGTGCTCATAAATCTAATAATGTGAACAAATCGCCGATAATGTAAATATAAACGACGTGACAGGCTATTCAAAAAGTTTCATTTGTGTTATTTTCGCAAAAACAAAAGAATAGAGCAAAATAGCGTTTATGTCATCTCTTAAAGTACATTTCGCAATATCCCTACCAATAGTTTAAAGGGAAAAAATGGAGCCGATTTTGAAAAAATCTTGCTTTGTTATCTTTTAAAGTTGCATATATTGCACACAAGATTGCGCCATAACTACAAAAATTGTTTTAAAAAAAATTCATGATCTTAATGAAAGAACTAATTATGTACAACAAATTTCTTAGAAAGGAAAAGTCTCTATCGTCAATATTGTAGTTGTAGGAAACGCCGAAAAAATTCAATCTTTTGCAATTTTCGAAAATTCAGTTATCAGTGAAATCGGACCTAAGCCATGTGTATTTTATTCAATTTTTACGAGAAATATAAAGAAAAAATTTGGAGCCATATTTGAGCAAATTTTTAAAATATCCGGGTGGGGGTCGTGTAATGTATCTCCAAAAAGTAATGCACGTTTTTGAAAATTGCAGAGCTTCGAATGACAGTAGATCGACAGCTGTTTTTTGTTGTTGTTTTTTCCAGTTTGGAAAAATTTGTACGCAATGTAAACGCTAGTGTTGTTCACATACACCAGAGACACTGATGGACGTTTTTCCGTCAATCAATTTTTTCGGTATTAAGGACCCACAAAACATGGATTCTGGCTACACCACGAGTTACAGGAAGTAATTTACTATACAACAACACGATTTATCCACATTTTCATTATCAGGACTCGGCTTTGAGAGTTTTCCTGCGCACGATATAACTTTCTCTTCGTATGAAGATTGAGAAGAGAGATAAAGTAAAATAAATGTTCACAATTTGAAATTCCATTAATAAAATATTAATTATATCGAATTTAAAAGTAACTACTTTTTCTGCCTACTGTTTTTTTATTTCTTTCTATCAGCAATGAAAACAAAGAGATGCACGTAGAAAACGCAGACACGAACAGAGAATCTTTGAAGCACTCTGTTCGAAATCTTTACGTGCAGCACATAGGAATGTCAACAATTCTCAATTAGTATTAGACAAAATATGCTCATTGCAAAAATATAAACACATTTAAATAAAAACTATTTTTCAAAACTAATTAAATATATTTCCGGAAATAATTTCAAGAAAATTTGGTAATTTGTGAAAATACCTTAATAATTAGCAAATAATAAATATACTGTTAAGCAGATATTAAATGATCAGCAAAATATGTAAAATACGTAATACAGTACAAAATTTGTAACGAAAAATTTAAATATTTTGTTAGGATTGCAACAGTTCGCCCTAAATTACAAAATGAGAACAGTAGACAAAACATATATAATTACATTAGACCCGGACTTTAGCCATGAGATCGACAAGCAGTACCGCGAAACAGAATTTTGACGTTACTGAAGATCATTTTTTTACATGACTAGAGAAGTCTATTTATCCGATTTCAGTGTATGATATGGCGTTAGATTCAGGGTGCATCTCGCCAGCGCGCTATTTTACCACTTTTTCAAATATGTCGCAAGTATAAAAACATTTTAAAAATTCGATTCGGCTATTTTACTGGGAAAAGGATTAACCAGGTGAATTCTATCAAGGTGACAAACGCCGTTTTGAAATGATAAATCGAATCGTAGGATAAAAGAGCTCTTGCGTTATCTCCGCTTGTTTTTTCCGGTAGTGAAATGGTAATGGAAGATCTTAGAAGTACAATATATCTAAAATACGATGTGAGGAGATGGAATATGGGTGATATTTACGCAATTAGTTCGATTTTTTCTTTTTGAAATCAGCACCAAAGCGGGATCGGTGTTTTGAGTGATACCTCAGACATTCTTATGATGGTATTCGAAGGAAGATGGAATATGTGAATAAGGTAATAGTTTTATACTACTATTAAAGATGATACGAGACCGTTTACCCCTATTACAGCATCACTAGTTTCATATGTGGGGAAAAAATATCTTGAGATGCGAAGTGACGGGGTGTCTGGCTTGCTGCCCCCGAAAGTTCAGCCTTCTTGCCCGTCGCCGCGCCGCGGCGGCCGCCGCCCGGCTCGCCCGTGCCGGCTTGACCGCGCCGCCGGCCAACAATGTCCCGGCGTCGTGGAAGGGGAAGGGGGAGTGGGGTGAGGTGTTTTTCGAAATTTCACTTACCGTCGCTCCTATTTATCCGATTTGCATGTTTGACACGGCGTTGGATTCTGGAAGCGTGTCGCCATCGCGCTATAAGCCCACATTATTGAAATTGTTCCCGGAAGTACGAGAAAAATTTTAAAAATCGAGTTTCTGCTAGTTTTTTTGGAAAAAGGGCTTCGTAGCGTAAATTCTATTATAAACAGGAGTCAAATGCCGTTTACAGATCGAAAATCGGACTATTTGTTCAGACGTAATCGGTAAAGTAAAATTCACTAAACTTGGTGCTGCCACGTGGTGGCGACAAATTGAACTAGTGTCGGTACATTTAGCCTTAATCCTTTTTCATTAATTTGGGTTTCTTAGAGATTGAAAATACGGATTTGTCTTAAGTAGTATTTATTGAAATAAGATTATTTCTATCCCTAAGTTATTATTATATTCGTATTAACATTGAAATTGTTTGCTCAAAATATACAATATATTTTCGTACAGTTTTAATTATTTATTCTTATTGTGCTTTGTTTCAAGATCCCATTACTACGTATCTTATGAAATCCCATTAAATGGAGTTGAAGTTATAAACAATTTTATTACAATACAAACTTATGACAAATTCTTATTTTCCATCCTTTAATTCCTTCAATCAAAGAAAGACGAAAATGTGAAAATGCAGAAGGATGGAAAGTACAGTTCAGGAAAAAACTGCAATGGTTTTTGTGAATACTTGGAATACTATGTTTCGTATTTTCAAATAAGATCCCTCCCCTTCCCTTCCCTTCGCCGGGCGCACGTGTGCTGGTGGAGCGCTGCATGACCTTGTGTGGTGGACTATTCAAAACGTCCGTTAAACCCCGGTCGCAAAAAATCAAAATTAATCAAAAAAATCCTTATCTAACATATAATAATATGTACATCATTGGATTCGTCTTTTTACGCTTGTCATGGTGGACTGAAAAAATATGTATAGTTCTATTTGAAAAAACAAAGTTACCTAAAAAATCTCGTAAAATACAAGTGATAAAATAGAAATTAATGCACGTATCAATTAGCCCCTTTCCTTCATGCACTTTCGTGAAAACTGCATTGCAATAACTTCAACCGTTCAAAAGTTACAGGAGGTGCTAAAGTTACGTGACTCAGCCTGTATAACACCGGGTACGATCAAAGGGTTACGCTACGATAACGATGAAGGGGTTATACAAAGAGATTTGGAAATGCTTTCCACGTCATCCATACCCCAATTGTCATCCACAAACTCCTATACATTGCTCTAGATTCAAATCGACAGATCTACGACGTCGCGTTCTTGGGGGCATTTGCCAGAGGTTGGTTTAAAAGAAGTGTTTATTCAATTTAAATTAAAATATTCGAATTTTTTCACCAGGAAGAAACGAATAATAAAATGACAAAATAAACCACGAGATTCAGGAAGCCACTTGGTTTCATTCCATAAGAATTATATTGTCCAAGAAGCATCCATCGACCCCAAGTATGTAGCAGTCGTTGTGGGCAAGTCGCGCCACCCGGCAACTTAGGACCGGCGCTGGCTCCGTTCCAAGAAGTGGTTCCACCCGCCAGCCCCTCCGTCGTCGCCCTCTTCGGCGACCTCTTCGTGGCCCCCGTTGTCGCCCCCGTTCCCGTTCCTGTCCCCATCCCCACCCTCAACCCTGCCTCGGTGGATGGTCTCACCGACGGTCTCTTCTCCATCTCCGCCACCTGCTCTGTCCCCAATACTTTCAAAACATAAGATAATTTGTCTCAAAATTACCAATGAGAATTATCACACAAATAAACTACATCTACATTAATCATGTAAATCTGAAATTCGCTCCAAGTAGTTTGTTTCTTGCACTGTATCTGGCGCGCTCTCTCTCTCTCAGTAATATATCTCAATCCCAGTTACTTCCTCGCCCAGTGTTATCAATCGTCTCCTATTACCACTCTTTAATGTACAGTATTAGGTTTATTGAATATACTTCATTTGTCTCAACTTCACTGTATTTCACAGGCGCTTTTGTAAACAAACTGTCAATATCTTGCAGCTTTTTCCTTCTGTTGACTCATTTATTTATGTGCATGCTTACTACTGCCACATCGACCTCAGACAGTCTCATCATAATCCTGTCTTCGCTTTCATAATAATTACCGTAACGTGTCCTTACCAGACACACTCATCTCTCCCGTATTTTCTCTCCCTCCCCCGTCAGACAACGTGCTTCCTCTATCTCAACCCCGTCTCCAATCTTTACCCCGTCCCTAACACTCAACAGCGTCCAAAACACTCAACAAAACCGTCCCCAAGACTCAACACAATCCCCAACACTCAACACAGTCCCCAACACTCACACAGTCCCCAACACTCAACACAGTCCCCAACACTCAACACAGTCCCCACACTCAACACAGTCCCCAACACTCAACACCGTCCCCAAACACTCAACACCGTCTCCAACACTCAACACCGTCCCCAACACTCAACATCGTCTCCAACATTCCAAATCGTCTCCGACACTCAAAACCGCCCAACATCAACATTCCCCGTCCCCACTTCCAACACCGTCCAGTCTCTCAACATCGCCCACAGCCTTCGTGGCTATGCCAACCGCAGTCACCGCTGCTCGCCCGCCGCCATGTCGGAACGGGTCGCAGGTTTTGCGTGTCCTCTCATTTGCATCGCGGCCTTGGCGAGCGCCGGCTTCCGGAACAATGCAGGGCGCAAACACAGTGGGCGGCCGCCGCGGCAACACTGCGAACATGGAACACGCGCGGGCGGCGGCAGCTGCGAGGCAGCGTGGAGGCGGAAGGGAGCTGCGCACACACACACACATACCCTTGCGCGCATACGACAGACGCATAAACATGTGCGAGAGCTACACTGCCAGAAGTGAGCAGCAATGGCTACCACGTTCGTAGGAAAGCGGAGGAGATATGAAGTTTTGAGAATCACACCCAGATCACTACAAAAAGAGTATTTGTTTCCAAAATTACTATACAACTGAGCAAGTAAAACAAAGTGAAATGGAGGTGATTGCATCATCTAGCAACTGATGTTTTGCAATCTGCGATCGAAAGAACTCTTCTATCTACATTTCTTAGAACAAGAGAAGGAAAACGAGCAATAACAATTTTTTCGAAAGTTTTACATGTTTGAAGGTTTAGAATGGAATTGAATGTCATAACTTACAAGAGTTTCGATCATTATTATATTTTATTCATTTCTATTTTATTATTCTGTGAGTGGTTCAAAACTACATCCACCGACTAAGGGCGATTGCAAAGAATACTCTACAATGCAACGGAAACGCTTAAAGAAATGCGCCCATACATCCCCACTGGAAACGTATACGTCATGCGATAACGTACGAGATGAAGAGCATAAGAAATCGAAGTGTAGTAGTGAATATATGTCGATAATATCCGTCAAACAGAAAAGGAGTATGTGTACGGGGAGGGGGTTAAGAAGCTCGGGGAGTGCAGATTGATGTAGTCAGCATTTGATAAAAAGACGTCGAGAAGAATCGGATCTCCTATCTGATAAGGATTGATAAAGGAGGTAGTCATTCTTTTACCAGGCATATGTAACTTCAACGGCGACATTGGCATTAAATCTTCAATAGTCTTTAAATATTGTCATTAACATCATTTTCACTTGTCCTTGAAAGGCGAATATACACTACACTACACTGGACTGAAACACTCAATTGAATAGAGCTAATATTAACGTATGTATTCACGTTTAACACCTTTTCACCTTCCGGATGACGCCCCACATCCAAGTTTTAGACAAGTCCAGCGATCGTGGAACCTCACAAACGTTTCAAACAAAAACCTTAATATATTTAATTGCGTTCGCGCATTTGAGTAAAAATACAGCACAAACAGATTTTGATTTTAATGCATTTAATAAAAACCGTCGACCCAAACCAGAACTATTGTTTACACTAATCACTCATTCAACTTACATCTTCAAGTTCCCCGTCTCATGTTTCCTTTAACAAACATATTACACCAATTACAACATTCATAGCATTGCACAAAATCCTAAACTAAGGCAAAAGAGAGAACACTGTCGCTCCGACGCTCTACACTTATGTTGCTATCTGCAAATGCCGCAGCTGTGGTTGCCGGCGCATCCGGCAATACGCGGGGTTTGTGTTGTGGCGGCGCGCGCCAGCCCTTTACTGTTTTGCGCAGAGGGATTACTTTATTATTAGGTGCGGCAAGCAAACACGCCCAGACAAAGCCTCGGCCGTGAGCTGCCATGCTCTGCCCAGGGGGCTACTGTTACTCAACTGCCGAATGTCGTCCGCTCTTGTCCGCACCTCGTCGAGAAGTGATCAGAAACTCAACTGGAAACATGTTGACGATGAAATGGAATGTAAAGAGAAAGATGTGGAATTGAGAAAATGCTTAGCGAGCGGAAGAAAACTTAAGTGTATACGAAGAACTCAAATGAAATGAAAAGTCATGTTATGTCAGCGTTATAAAAAGAAAAAGGAAATTTGAAAAGTTGAAAAAATACAACACAAACGTATCAAGAAACTAAGGTTAAATAATTTATTAAATTAAATAGGTTTTAATATCTAAAATAAAGAATGGATTAAAGTGGGCAAAGAACTTTATTTTTGTATACCATATGTGTATGCGAAAATTCGCATTTTCGATGTTCATATCTAGAATTCACATTTAGAGTGTGTACCAGTGTGTAGAATTCAAACTTAATGTGTCTACCCAGAATGAAATGCATTCTTCTTTTTGATGATTTTTCTTTCGTTTTGTTTATTACCTTAACATGAGTACATGTAACTTTACATCATTTGTGTTTTTATTTACTCTTCCCGTTCTTGGATAATTTTCAAGTGTTTGAAACTGCAAAATAGTTTTAAAATGCGCATATCTCTACATAAATAAAGGGAACATCTATTGAAGCATCTTACTGTATTCATAATTTTAGCATTCTTCATTGATCAATTTTGAACGCATATTCCAGACTGCTTGGTAATATTTTTCCCGATATTGTCGATAGTCGGTTCACATTACGCAATGCTGTGAACCATCACATTCCTCGAACAAAAGAATAACCTTCCGACAGCACCATTCATACCGTGCGATCCAGAGATATTTTCCCGCCATTTTATGCATTCAGGCTTCCTCGGTACGTGATGTGTAATACGTGATGTGTCGGCGTTTCTATTCGAGAAATTTCTATAACCGTGGCGCCGCAACGTCCAGCGCGGTGTGGTGGTATGCATCAAAACGCAGTTTGTGTTTTCTCGATGCGAATATACGATCCACAGTACTGCGCATACTCGGGAATTTTTGCTACCCACAGACGATTTTTTTATTGTTAGCAAATGATTTGCTTACGCAAACACTTCTGTTTTTATACCTGCTAATTTTCGTAAGTACACAATCCAACTAAATAACAATACATATTTTATGAGCGCAAACACCCTCGGAGGGTAAATATCGGTAGGTGGTTTACCCGAATAATGTGAATTGTACGGGATAATATGCAAATTATCACTAATGTTTTATGTGAAATACATGAAAATGGTTGGAATTTTCTGTAAATGCATAAAATAATAACATTAACTTCCTGGTTTCATATCAATTACTCATATCTATTTAATATAAACGTGTATTTTAATTGAACCCACTAAAAAACTCGTAACAAATAAAATTAATTTTGAACCTTTTAGTGTAGTCATCTAGTGAATAGAAAGATGGTTTGGGTAACTTTGAATAGGACTGTACGTCATATTAAAAACTAATTATAATTCCCTTGGAATTATTAATTTCCGGATACTGTTAAAATAATCTGTATGTTACAGGAAAATACTAATATAACATGGATAAATAGGTAATGGATAAATAGGTTGCGAAATTCTTCTGATGCTACGAAAACATTTTTAATCAAGGCAGATGATGCTCTACTGACTAAAAGTCTTAAAAATCTATAAATATGTGACCATGAATCCATTTTTCTTAAGTTTCAAGAATTGCTCCCGTTTATTTACACAACTAGAATTTCTAAGACATGTTTGGTGAAATACTGATTATGCAAAATTTATCTCGTCAACCTTTCACATAAGAAACAAAGAGATGTCACACGTAGGACGTACTGAGATTTTACTCGTCTTGTTTTGTGAAATTCAGAACCTTGGGCAATGTAATGTTTTGAGGAAATGCAACAAATGAAATATTAATACAGGTGTGTCACACTCTCCCACCCACAAACCTACACCCGCTACAATCGTGTGTTCTGCATACAGTTCTCTACCTATTACACTTAAGTAAACTACACATCCATCCTCATCTTACAGACTTCATGATAGAAACCACTTCACTTGTCTCAGAGAACCTCAAAACATACTTAACCATCAAATACCAAACTCGAATATTGGTTCAATTTTAGTAGTTTCTCTATTCCAAGTATTGACGAGGAAATGTAAAACCTCTTAAAAGGTATAGAAAATTAAGTCTAAGAAAAAGACTTCAAATTCATCTTAGTGAAAATTCTTTTTAATATTTACGACGAGAAATCATCAGTTTCTTAACGTTATTCGTGACAGACTAGAAACTGCAGAATATAGTCTGACTACAAACAAAGAAGGTAAGTGAAGAATAAATGAATGTAAATAGTAGCAAAACCATTTTGTTACACTAAACACGTATTAATTACTTGTAAGAAATGCATACGAAAACAAATAAAAAGAGACAAGCTATAAATGTTGTAATTTTTATTCAATGTACATAACGGAAAGTAAGTAAGAACGGTTTATGCAAGTTAATTTAAGTAAAAACTCGACACAGAACAAAAATTGTCCTTTATCATTGTCCTTTATGACTGGCAGGACTGGTACAATCAGTTCCAAGAAAAGTTTCACAATAGTTTAAAACATCACGCTAAAGAGAGATCTTTAAGTGCTGCTTTATACAAAAATTTCAGCAAAGAAAGATCGGAAATTTAGAAACCTAGATGAGTTACAAGGAATGGGGGACTGTTTATGCTTCTGGCCGCCAATGTCATTAGTCTCATAAGTGTAGTTCATGTTATATCTAGGAACTGTTCCTCCTTCCGTGGAACGTGAGATTTAACACTTTCACGGCGGTTTTTTAGGGGCTTCCCCCTTTCTCCGTCTATCTTTACCAGCGGGTACCGCCCCAGTCGAGACATGTTCTAAGCTTCATACAGGAGCCACATGAATGATGTCGTAGTGCATAGAAGTACAAGTGAGTGACTGTGAATGTGAGTGTGAGTGTGTGAATGTGAGTGAATATTTATGTGTGCAAGGGAAGGGCAGGGGAAAGAATGTGGAAGGAAATATTGCGCGCGAACTTTGGCCCGCTTGTTAGGGTACGGATCCGGCATTTGTTTGTTAATGATAGGAAAAACCAGATGAAACTGCAGAACAGAGCAGCCACTCACTATAATTCTCTTTACACTGGTTGAATACGACCCAGCAACGTAAATGGAGTAAAAAGTCAGGCACCATCACGGCTCAAAAGCTAAGAAACTCCCAGTCAACGATGTGACGGAGACAACGTTCGCAGTTGCCACATAGATGTCAGCACTCTCTCCTTGCAAGGCACGTAGGTGTGCTGCCCAAACACTGTCACATGCTTCTCGTACAAAGCGCGACTGCGACAGGCGAACGAAGGGCGCTGGCGCACAGCGGGGTGTGGCTCGGCGCGGCGCGGCGGTTCGACACTGCCGCAGCATGAGGGAGGGCGGCCGCGGAAAGTAATTGTTCGGATTTTAGAGGGTTAATCTCCCGGAACTGTCACGGCCGCCATGATGGATGCGCAAGTGGCTTTTTCGGGGGGCGGCGCACGCGAACACGGAACGTACATTTCCGGGACGCGCCGAGAGCCTGCCGTCACACCGAGCAGAGCGAGCGCCGGTGAGGCGCGGCTATTGAGCAGGGGCGAGGGGGAATGAGGTGGTTGGAGTACGCAAAGAGGAGGAGTGCGTAGAGAGATGAGGACGTGACAAGACAGATGACAATAATGCAGAAACGAGAGGAAAGGAAAGGGGCAGGGAACAGGAGCGAAGGAGAATGAGGTTTTTGGAGTACGCAAAGTGGGGGAGGTGCGTGGAGAGGATGAGAAGGGACAAGACAGATGAAAGAAAAGAAGAAAAAAAGGAAGGAGAGAGGTGATGGACGGAGGATGAAAAATAGGAGGGGAGGACAACAAAGGACAGACGAAGAAAGAAGTAGGTCGGATAAAAGGTGGAGAAGTAGGAAGAGGGTAGTGAGGTAGGAGAAATGATATAAAAGGGAGGAGATGTATAGAGAAAGTAAAACAGATGATTAGAGAAGATAATTAAGAGAAAAAAGGAGATTAGGAGAAGGTATGATAGAGGAAAGTAGGAAAATGCCATCTATTTAGCACTAAACTTGATTAGGGGGGAAGGACAAAAAAACAATTAATTCAATAGTATGAAAACATGTTGCCTAAGAATGTCAAGTTGAGAAATAAAGATAAATGACTACATACGACCTATATTTGTGTTGTGATTGTTTTGTAGTCATATTGTCCATGGTCTTTCAAAAAAAATTGAAGTTGTAGGTTTGCTGGTCACACTGAGGGCTCGACATCAAAAGAATTTTGGGAAGGTGAAAATAACACCCAAATAATTTTAAGATAAAAATCAAGAGTAATAATCAAAATAGATTAGTAATTGGCATTTAAGCCCCACACTCTCATCCTTGCTGACACAGGGACTTATGGAGGAGTACTCGAACTCGAAGGCTGCGTTAATGAGATCAACATGAGTGCACGAGGCAGGGGCGGTAATCGCTCTTGCACGTTTGTACAGGAAGGTAGGCGCCGTGCGCAGACCCGGGCAATCATGTGCTTCGGATTCCGAGATCTGCAGGGGCAGAGGGATAAAATATCCCTGGTTGCGATGCGCGCCCACGGAAAAGCTGCAAGAACTCAACTGTAAAGGCATGGTCAGATTCAACTAAATCCACTATCAATTAGAAACAAAAACCCCAAATTCTGATTTATTACGCAGAATACATGTCGTTTTACGAAATTGTTTTGTGAAAACAAATAGTGAGGAAGGATATTTATAAAAATATGACCGACAGGGAAGGGCAGTCCTGAAAGAGAAAACAGTGCCGTATCTGCCCCTTTCCTCCTCTCGTGACAAAAGAACGAAAGATGCCCATATGGATGGGCTGCGCGCCTCTATAAGCGATTGCCCGTTCAAGCAGCGATTTGTCAACCCTAGCAAAAGGCGGGAATGAGGTTGTGGTGCGGCCATCCCGGCTGCCCATCCTATGATCTTTTCTCTCAGAAACTCCATTCCATTCGAAATCATCGATCTCTATTTCATTAACCACTGATGAATAGCTCAAATTTCATCCATAAATTCAAAGGCACGGCAAGACAATAGTATGCCTTCGCCTAACGAGGGAGGCTATAACAGTAAAGGCATTCTTTGACGCCTGTTTTTTGGAATACGACACCAAGGAAGACATTTTAATTTTACGATTTAAAAATGATATATGCTGTCGAAATGCTTTTCGTTTCTTTTCTAAATAATTTATGAAGTAAGTGATCACGCACAACAATTTTAATAAAAATCATTTTCTGAAAATGATTAGCCACTGCGTTAATAAACGATGATATCTGGTTGTTTCTATCTTATTTACGACAGACGATAGAGTATCACAACAAATGTACATATTATTTCAAACTGTAATTTCAAACTGTTACACTCCCGAGATATAGGCGTAAATTCTCTTGCAGCAAGCTACCAATCGCAGCTTAAAACAAAACATTTAATAGGATTAGACGTTCCTGTTTTACCTCATAATGCATTCCATTCTCAAATACATCACGTATTCCGACTCTCAAAATCACCATGAGCTATTCTTTACCCTTAGGTAACGAACACACCTACGAAGCACAGGAACGGTACTGGCAGCAATTGAATCAACAGTTATTATTCTGACCGTCGATTATAGAACAGCAAACAGAGCAGCAAATATTCGAGCTTGAAGCACTCGAAAGAGGGTCTCGCTGCAGGAACGATAAATGTTTCGGGATCGTTAAAATTGTTGCACGAAAAGGTTCTCATTTATGACACTGTTGATGCCGTATTTTTCATGGGCTCGTGAAAGGATTGAAACAAAAACATTCCCACCGAAATGAGTTGTTTGCAAACAGAATTGTTTAGAACCTCAAACGTATTTTATGGGTCGGTATTTCGTCGGCAAACGTGTTCCACAGTATAAATGCAATTATTGCTCTTTTAGAGCTACAATCATAAAACAACATAAATGTGCACGCGCACTTACGATGTTCTTTCACAAATGTGTACGACCACAATAGTAGTACATCATTTATATTATATCTATTTTCAGAGTGATATTATGATTTATTTTTTTATCCAAATATCTCATTTTTAAATCTCAAATACTATTAAAAGATTAATTCTTATCTTTGTTACATACAATTAAATAAACTAGGTTTTCTTAGGTAGTAAGAATATAGATAAATTTTTCTTTACATAATATAAATATCTCGTTTAAAACAATAAAAATGTATGGGCATGAAACAAAAAATGGACAAGAGAGAGGCCTATTGAAATATAGACACGGATATGAATGAAAGTGATAATAGAGACACAAGAGAGAGAAGCGAAGAGTAAGAAACCAGCGAATAAAGATAGGAAAAAGAAGAGGGGAGTAACCGAGAGAGATAAATAGAGAAATAAAATAAAGGTAAAGAGAAATGAAATAAAGAGAAGGAGATATGATAACATAAAAAGGAAAGAGAGTAACAAGATTGAACATGAAACATGCAATGTTCAGAAGCATCTACGTAAAGAAATCGACTTTTTGACGAATTCAGGTTTACAAAAAACGTGAAAGCGTACTTCCAGAGAAAGCACGCGCGCACGACTTCCGAAACAAAGGACAGCCGTCCGTGCATACCGCCCCGCAGCCTTTGATAGAACTCGGGCGCGCGTCTGTAACCGGCCGGTTTCCGCGCAGGGCGCTTGAGGAACGCGCCCTGCTTACGACAGGGGTGGCAAAACGCTGCGGCGACGGAAGACGAAGGCTCAGATGCCGCCTACGAATATTACGTCATACACTGGAAAGAACTAGTCCATGAACACTAGTTACGAGGCGACACAATGGGAATGTTTTACACATTGGGAAATGTTACACAAACACATTAAATACAACAATCAGAAAATATAACATACTTATATTTTCTGATTGTTGTATTAATGTGTTTTTTCGTCTCAAGATATGAAAGAATAACTGTGCACGCACATATTTTAAATAAATATTTTAATTACATTAATTACATATTTTAATGGAAACAACTTGTTGAGCGTGTTAGTATACGCCACAGCTTGCAAATTCTAAAGTTTTAACATAATTCACTTCTCAAATTTAGCTTTTGAAATCTCATTTTCTATATACTTAATTCTTACACCTTCTCCCGCTGCGTTGAAAGTGCCGTATCAAAACCCCCTTTAAAATCCTTCAAAAAAGTAACTTTATGAAAAATTGTGTGAAATTTAATGTTTTATATACATTTTGTAATGAACATCATTTGTATTTGTTTTCAGTGTACATATATGATTTGAAATCAGAACGTAATACTGAATATTTTAATATTTTGAATTCAGTAGGTGCTTTAATAAAATGTGCAGTTTGTAACGTTATCTAAATTTTAGTTTAACTTAATATAATAATTCGAATGATATTTGTAAGAACATCGATCATTTGTCATCTTCCCTCCTTAGTCTGTTTCTTACCATAACTTGGAAAATTCCTACAGTTGCGATTTGACTCCAAAATCCCAAAAGAGATACAGCACAGATATGAATACAAGACAGTTAAGGTTTAGGTAAGGCGAGATAACTCAAATACGCTAAGAGAAACACGACATTCAAGGGCAGAACAAGGAGAATTGGAAATGAGAAAACAGAAAGTGGCGAAAGAGAGGACATTGAGTGAAGGTTCCACTAGGTGCTATTGTTTTAAGAGTAGAGGAAATATTTCTATAAGTTAATGTATAAATTCAGAAATATCCGCTTTTACGTGATCTATGTATTGTTAATCAATAATCATTATTATAATTAGCCATTTTGTTTTTTTTATTTAGATTTATAGGTCCAACTGTACACTGAGAGTAGAGAAGATTTTTTTTCTTTTGAATAGTAATTGTAGATATGTAGACATTTATACAAAACAATATCTGACATTCAGTTGTAAATTGGTATATTTGTTATAGAATTTTATGTTTAAATAATAATAATAAAATAATAATAATGATAAAAAACAAAAATTATTATTATTATAATACAAATACTACTTATAAATGCAATCTTACTTTATACAAAGTTATAGAAATATTCCCAATCCATTTACAAATAAGCATAATTTTAGTCTTTTGGAGTAAACTACAGTGTTACAATTAATATCACCTCTAGTCATTCTTATCTAATCTGGGCTGCTTCTATCCGATATTGCCGATAATTTAGGATTAAAACAGTGTTCTTCTGCGGATATTTTTATTTTTTGCATCAGAGTAGAGCCCATACCTCAACTCCATAGAGCGCTAGTTTTCTGTACCCACTTTTAAAAAATCCATAAATACAGTTTTTAAGATTTCATTTTCTTAAGACCAAGAGGAACATTTTACAAATTAATCTACATTTAATATTATAAATTTATGTTTGTCTGCATTGTATGTTCGATCGCATTGTATGACCAACGATGTGCATCTTTAGACGAGTCGGATCTGACCCAAGGAACGAAAATGTACGCACCCCTCGCGTGCGAATTCACACGGGAAAGAAGCTGCAGCGAAAGACGGCGAGCAGATACGCGGACCGGCTGTTCAAATATTCCTGCTTCTCCGTCCTCTTTCACACTTTTTTATATATATTCCCAGCTTTGGGATCGCTCTGACTTCAAAGTGCTCCGCCTCCCGTGCTCCGGGCAGCGGGAACAGCGGCACGCCGGTGGCGACGACAGCGCCCCGGGCGGCAGCTTCAAGAAGCTCTCCACGGGGAAGCCCGCGGCAGCCGCCGGGAGGGGTTCCCCCTCGTAATCCACGCAGAGCGCAGGCAGCGCGGCGTGGCAGTCAATCAAGCGCCGCCACCTTCCGCGGCGGCGGCGGCGGCGGGAGAAGCAAGCAGAGCCGAAACGCGGGTTGAGGAAGGATGAGGGGAATCTCTCTTATGCGATCGTAAAAAGCGCGAATTCCGCTCGTTTTTCGTCCTGTGGGAACCTTTGAATGGAAGGGGAACGCAATTTGTAGCAATTCATGATCGCGCTGAAGGGTACGCAGCCGATGAGCTACATGGTTCCGACGAGGTTCGTGTAATTGAATTCTGAAGGGAAATCTTTGTGCACGGTTTTCGTAAAAAAAAAAACATTCTGCAGCAGAAGGCGGTATTTTAACACACACATGCCGCTCTTGTTTGAAACTCTATATTTAGTTTTAATATAGTATAAAATCAAATTATAAAGTAATACTTTATTTCTTCACCGAGTATCATTTAAAAAAAAATGTTTGTTTGTATGCCATTAAAACTTTTGGAATTATTTACATTGATTTTGTGGCACAATTGCTTTCTTCGAAATTAACGTTGAAAAATATCTTACATAATAATTTTACTTTACGAAGGTAACGAGTTCATAGCATTTATTCGTAATTGATTGCAGGTATAGAAAAAACAAACCAAATCTCTATTTCAGTTTCTCTTGAGAGTGAAAATCATAAAGAAATGAATACAGATTCAAAGATGGACGTTGCCATTTTATTGAAAATTCTTTTTTATTGATTTTGAAACAATAATATCCATTTTTAAATTGATCAAAAATTGTCTATTTAGCAACAATTTTCTACGTAAGTTAAAATCAATACATATGTAATCACCAGAAATCGCCAAATAATTTGTAGTCATAAAACCGATAAATATTTATTATCGAATCTGAAAATGCATACCTTTTTGTAGTAAGCTTCATAGATTCTATATATAAAAAAAATTCAGTTTAATTAATTGAATTTTCTTATTCCTATTATTTAGGAGATAATTTTTGATTTTTCAAGGACTAAGAAATTACTAACCATAACAATGATTTAGTATCAATAAAGATTTTTCTTTTAAAGTGAAAATTAGAAATTTAAAGTGTTAACTTTTAAAAATATGTAATGCATTAACTATAACAAATATTTAAAATAATGTTCTTCCTATATTCCAGACAACGTGGAATAAAATTACACATACTGAAACACCATAATTCTAAAGAAGGTAAATAAGGATTATTTTGCATTCACACAAATGAAATGGAAAAATTATAAGTACAAAACAAAAATTATTTTAGTAACAGATAATTTGTTTCCGTTACGTAAATACAAGGCGATAACTAAATAAATGAATGTTTGAAGTTTATATTTTTGATTTACGAAATCTTTCTTCACACACGCTTTATTCATTTTGGATGTTTAACTCAATCTTTTCCTGCCACTCCAAAACATTTTTGCATAAGTGTTGTTCAAAGGTGTACTGCATTCCCCTAATGCTATCAGTTGATTGGTCAAGAGTATTTAATTTACGAGCCGGGTGGCACAGGAACATGTGCCCTCTAGTCCATAGATATAGCTCTAATCCCATGAAAGCATAGATGTTCACAGCTGTGTTGTGCATTCCATGGTACAACATGAATCTTCCCTAAACCTGCTCTTCTCGATGGGTCAGTTTTCAGGAATGGGGTTAGCTTAGTTGGTGTCTGAACCCCGGTGGGCGGGTTTTCATGCCGATGAAGCGCGTGAAATTTCGAAGGGCGTAAAAATCCTACAATGACTATGTCATACATTTGGAATTTGTAAAAGAATCCAAACAGTTGCAGGGTAAATTAAATCATTCTGGCAATATCCCCACCTCACGTGATCTCATGTTGTCCCAGCCAGACAGCTCGGATAGAGTTCTCCGAGACCGACATCTGGCGGAGAAAGTGAGATTCAAAACCCAGGCGCTTCAGGGCAAAGCCTACAGAGCGCGCATGCACGAAAAAAGATCCTCTACACTCGCCCCAGCAAAAACGTAATGCACCGATGCGGAATAGATCATGCACGATCATACAAAAGAGGCATACACGGGTATGAAACTTAGGTCAATGAACTTCGTCTTCGCAATATAATCATCATCATGATAAATCAATGCCACCCAAACCTGAATGCTTCAGAATATCCTCATTTCGTGTAAAAGTTGAGAAAATACTATGTGCAACATAATATGGGTTTTGGACGGCTGCGCTCCGCACCCACAAGAAAAAACTCGTCTCAACAATCTCTCTTATCGCGTCGAATCCCCGACATGGGGCTCAGATGCACACCAACGTGGTAATTGAGAAGACGAGATAAAAGAGATGTGAGGACGCCAGCTGAGATCCAAAAGTTGTGGTAAGAACAAATCTCAAGGCAAATACTCACACACAAATTACCCAATCGTTTTTGGTATGGGATACAGTCATTCTTAAACTCTCACGCAAACGATTTTTCTGAGTGCTCGCCTGCATGTTCCCAGTCAAGTGCAGAAGAAGTGCTATTTTTCTTTCCTCCTCCACCGATCGACATTGACGATGTCTGGGAACGCCAAGTAGAAAAGATATTCCTTTCTAACGTCTCTAGAATCCAAGACTCAGCCAGGTATGGATGTCCTATGAGATCCTAAATGATAAAGAAAAACAAACAATTTCTGTGGTGCTCCTTGCCAAGTACGAGAACAAGTACTGTTTCCTATCCTCTCCCCATCTTAGTCTCACGATCCACATCGAAGTGATGTTTGGAGGGTTGGGGGGTGACAGTTTGGTAAAAAAATATATTCCTTTCTACTTCTCTAGAACCCATGATTCGGCTAGTGTAAGGATATCGGCTGAAATCCCAAAAGACATTGAAAGAATATCAAAAGAAATACAACGTACATATTGCACAAGCTGATTTTATTTCACTGCAATAATTCACTAGTCCAAAATCCTCACAGAAAAAAATTTCTGAGGCGCTCGCCTGCATGTTCCTTGTCAATCGTAAGTAAAAGTGGTTGTTTCTACTCCCTCCTTCCACCCCATCCTCGCTTTTCAGTCTTTATTTATTAATTTTTACGAATGGTGCTGCACCTCTATCACTGGAAATCAATCTGCTATTGATACTTGTACTGAAATCCTACCCGCCTGTTCTTTTTCCAACCGCGTCTTTCCAGAGGCAAGGTCGGAAGGCCAACCAAAGAAATCAATACCAACACACGTAATACATTCTATTGGTCGATGTAATCAATAAAGGATGCAGAATCAACTGATGGCACAGTGCCGAGGAAGGGAGTCAATAGTTGTTTGTTTAAGATTTTGTTTGAGTTTTTTTGGATTTTATTGTATAAATCTAAAAAACTCAACATCAGATCATAATCCTCAGGAGCAGGAACTGTAACGATGAGTTTTAGGATTCTTATCACATTCTGCTCAGCCTCGACTCAGGTATTTTAACTGATGATTGATATTTCCGTAACCGTCAACTGTTAAGGGCTTGCTAGTGTAGTAAACGTTTTACGCCGGGGAGGTGCAATTTGGTTCGTTGAGATACGGCGCCGATCTACCCGTCGACTTGCGGGGGAATTCCACCTCGTGGTATCTCACTCAGCAGGGCACCGCCACAGCTGAGACAAGCTCTGGGCTCCCGACTGGCTTTCCGAAATATGTGGCGTTGAAGTGTCAGTAAGTGTAAGTGTATATGACTAGGAAAAAAGTTATGACAATGAAGAGGACAGAAAATTTTGGCGCGGTATGTGACACGTTAGTTAAGTACTGCTCCGCCATTTGCCTAGCTTTGATCAATGAGACAGGTAAATGTGCCAAACAGGGCTGCTAGCCATTAGAATCTCCTGCAGACAGCAGCTGAATTTTACAGAATGACCTGATGTACAAGAAGCATAGTATTCATCCGTGACTACTAACTCTCATTGGCCGAATGCTCCAGGCTCCCCATAATGGTGCGCATGTTTACGAACTGTCAGAAGTGTATGCGGGCATCAGCAGTCCCGCCTGCGATAAGAATAAAGCTCCGATTCCCAGCAGTGACACACGCATCCCGTTTCATAATCGTCACTCCTACTCATTGCAAGACAAGGCCCGGAAGAGATTCATATCAAAAATCGTGTATTTCTTTGGAGTGACAAGTTGTTCCATGTGTACTCACTCTCTCTAGTGCTTTCATTACATTTGACGAAGACACTGGCGTGGTCCATGCTTTGCGTTCGCAATCTGTTTAACGGCCCAATGACGGATTTTCTTCAGTCACACGAGAAAACAAACTACATTTTTTCAACCCATATTAATGGGATATCTCTCATTTTTGTAAAACACGGCTTGCTACAACATCCACCATTATAAAATGATAAAATTATTAAAAAGATGCAAGGACGATCTTGCCGCATTAAGAGATGGGAACTGACTGCTCGATTGCTCAAGGAGCCCAACGAACACTACATTTGGAACTTTTTGTTTATGAGTCAACCGCCGATAAAACTGTCGGCAATAGACGACGGATATAATGTTTCTTCTCCGCCATTATTCGACGCCCGCTACTATCGGGATTCGAACCTAGGATCTATCGGTCAAAGTTGGGCTGCAAAGCAAGAGTCCTCTGAGTTAAACTCAGCGAATGTGATGAAAGTCTGGACAGCGCTGGTATTTGACCCCTTCTACCTCTGGATCTGTGAAGTATCTTTTTTAGACACTTAAATATGTGATCAACGTTTCGCAGGTCACAGTAATTCAACCATAACACATAATCAATAATAAAATAAAAAATAGGATTTTTAAAATAATTTTATGTGTTTTTAATTTTTCCTCTCTGTCCATCGTAAATCGAGCAAGTATAGAAACCTACTGAATTAGCAACACTAAAACATACAAGAATTTATTTTGACATCCACTGATCATATTTGTTACGTATAGCAATTGCTAAAACACATCATTTCTGCTTACATATGATGTAAAAAGAATTCTAGTACCTGTTCTATTCAGACGAAAACTAAAGTCACATTAAAGTGATTGTGAAAATTTACCTTAAATTATTGCCGAGTAAGGCAAGCAAGAAGAAAGAAATGTAAGCATAAAGGTCCAGATTCCTTTGCTTGTTCCGCCCTAATTATCTTTAAGCACGACGGATGAAAAACAACCCACAACACGCAGAGAGATACGATCAGCGTGTAGTTCCGTTACACGTTCTAAACACAGCCTTCTCAATATCTCAACGTCAACCCGCCACACATATCGACTCGGCCCCAACAAACACGCCCAGCAGTAAATCACTTCTTCATTAACGACACTCTGATTACACCAAACCGTCCCTACGGGAAAGCCTCTCTACAGCGTAGCACAAACACATTTCGCATTACCGTGCTATTAGCCTTGGTAACTAAATATCATTTCCGCCTCCTTCGAGCGCTCAGATGTTTTCTGCACCGCTCCGGAGTCGGATGCAGATTAAATACGAGTTGCAGAGCGACGAAACGAAGTCTGTATTAATGCCCGTGCAATTTACACTTGGCGTGTAGCGAACTTTTAAGAAACTTGCATTTCACATAATGAGAAGTTTGCATAACTAGAAACGGGAGAAAATGTATGTAAGCAAATGTTGCCGAACTGCGGGTAGGCGTCAGTGCTGCAGCAATTTGTAGCGAATATATTAAAGGCGTGCGTTGCCCTCTGGGGCCAGAAGTCGCGTTGGCGCTCCAGTTCCTCGCTATGTTTTTTGTGCGGATTCACAGGAGAGGGCGACGGAGAAAAATTAACAGCCCGCCCTCCGAGCGGTTTTATTTTCTGGCGAGTTCGCTATATACTCGGATCTTCTTCTGAAAAGGTCGTGGCTACTGGAGTTACTAAAATGGTCGTCTACCTGTGCTGTGTAAAGCACAATATGATTGGTAAAAAATGTACGCTTCGTTTCAAAGGTAGACATTTTATATTCAAGTTGATTTCAGAGATACGATTTCAGATTATGCAGTTCACGTAGCTTGAATCTGAATGCGCATTTTATAGGAAACACTTTTCGATAAAGGCAATTGTAAATGTATTTAATTAAGAGAATCACAGAACTTGCTTTCTCCTAAATCTATTTTGTTACCACATTATTTTTGAGTTTCTGGTAAAGAATACGGTTTCTAAATGCAAACTTATTTACTTGCTTAACTGGTTTTAATAGAAAAAATAATATGAAGTAAGTAATTAAAATATTGATTTTCAACGGAACTGTATAACTTTCTTAAATAGAATTAAAACAAAATTCCAGGATTAATTAAAAACCACGCTCAAACTACCTTTTTCATTCGATAAATTCAAATTTGTTACCAACGTTTTTGTTTAATATTAATATAAAATATTTCAAACAACTTTCTTGGAATAGTTTAGTTTTCTTTCGAAAGTGTTAATTATTATATTTTGAAATCTACATTTTACATATTGAACATCTCCTTAAATAAATTTTAATGTTTCCAAAGTACCTATGTATAAAATAAAAGCAAGAGCAAAAAAGATGATTACGAATAATATCTAGAAACAAGATAAATTAGGCGTTATAATAGAATGTAATTTATACACAAATAAAAAATAGAGTAATAACGCATTTCAATGAGATTAATTGCAATTTAGATATTCTCCTTTACAACTGAACATCAATTACAGTATTTGAAGAAGTATAAAAATCATTTGATTTTAGTTTTAAACAAACCTAACTGCGCTAAATCCAAATTGTGTAAAAGAGTTTCACACCACAAGAATTTATAAATAATTTGTGATTATTAGCTGAAGACATTCACAAACTTTTCAAATGCCCATTATTTAGAATGTTTACTTTCAGAAAACAAGCTTTGGTACTATTTTATATTTACTAGGGTATAGTATACATTTAATATTATTATTGAACATCCTCAACATTGCACTGTAGTGTACGCCAGTTGGAAATATCGGTTCGTTTCGTCTCACTGTACCCCTGAATTCTTGTTTACCAGAAGTTTCGATTGGTGAGACTCAATCTGGTGAGAATTACTCCACTCTTATTTACTTGACTAAGTGTTGGACTCGGGATTTACCGCATCTAGAGCCTGTAACATCAATGGGAGGTCGTGAAATACAGCTCAATGTCCCTAAAAAGTATTTCATTTTTATCAATCTTTGTCGTTAATAACAATCTATGAGGGTAAAAGTCTTAAACAAGGAATATTTAAAAAATTTGAAACGGAATAAAGAATTAATAATTATACTTTTAAATTAGTACTAGCGGAACCCGGCAGACACTGTTCTGCCCTTTATCTCCCTCACCTCTCCATCTTCCCGTCTCTCTCTCCGTCTCTCTTTCTGCATCTCTCCTTGTCCTCTCCCTCTCCCTCCGTCTCTCCTTCTCTCTTCGTCTGTCCCTCTCTCAATATTCGTCTTTTGCTCTCTATCTTCCCGTCTCTCTTCCCGTTTTATCCTCTCTCTCCGTCCCTCCCTCTCTCTTCTTCTCTCTTTCTTCTTCTCACCCTCTCTCTCACTCACATTTAGTTGCATATTCTGCACGTCTCTGTCCAGGTGGGGTACCAGCGGCGCCGGTGAGGGTACCAGCAAAAATGCAATAGAATGTTCAAGAAGTTCCTCTTTCTCCTTCCCTCTCCCTTTCTCTTTCTCTCCCCTCTTTCTCTGAGCCTGTGTGTATGTCTCTCTGTCTCTCTCTGTCCCTCTCATTCACATTTACTTGCTGATTCTGCACGTCTCTGAGCAGGTGGAATAATATCGAGAAGCGTCGGACCAACAGAAAAGGTAAAAGAATGCCAAGATCTGATCCTGTAAATTATGGCGTGAAAAATGTTTCTTTGAGGCCTTTGGCCTCAAACTGTAGTTTTTAATGCCCTAGAACGCTTCTTTAAGACTTATTTAACGAAATAGATTACCGAGTGTAGCGGGTTGCATTTGCATGAATATTTAGTTTTTTTATTCTTCAGCGCCATGTAACGCCATTTTTTGATATTTTATTAGTTATTCCGGTATTCGGGGTGGAGATGAATCTAACAAAGCAGAGATATTTAAAATTGGTCCAGGCTTCTTGATTTATAAATGGTGTAACTAACACAACTTTCTTTTATGTATACAGATTCTAGACTTTTGCAGCAATTAAATAGTGCAAAGCCAAATATCAATTTATGCTTTAATCTGCACTTTCTTGAACCGAAAAAGTCAACATGAAATAATAGGAACCCACCTTGAAATCGACTATCATATCTTTTTCTTGAGTATTTATAAACATCCTTAACAAATCCCAAAATATATAGCTTCCCAGGTTTTATTAAGCTTATGGATTCACACCCATGGCGTCAGATATCAAGTTGCTCTCTAAAAACATGCTTTGTATTGCTACGTAAGTCACAAAAATGCATCTATGTAGCGTTTTTAGTTTAATCTTCCTATATTTATTTTATCAGATTTATTTCTTTTAAATGTTTTCTGGTATTACTATTTAAATTTACTAATAAATGACTCTCAATATAAATATTCCAAGCTGTCCTATTCCCATGTCAATTTACTACCAATCTCAAGAAATCTCATGAACTCACATACACGTATTCCTAGGGGCACAAAAGACGTCCAACGGAAATTTCAAATGGAGTTTCGTTTGGTTTTCATCTCTTCACCTCTTCCACCAACACAGATTACAAACGTTCTTCGCATTAAATCCCCGTTTATTCTTACAAATCAGTTTTAAAAACGCCTTTATTTATATTTCTCTTCCTAATCAGTACCTCGGATCTGCTTCCATTAACAACTTTCTTTATTCATTTCATTAATTTTTCTCAATTCATTATATTTTTCTTTCGAATGCTTGACAAAATCTTTGTAATCATTCTTCATACTTCTTTATTGACTAATTTTTTACACTATATTTAATCCTTTCTTCTTTGTTTATTTAATTTCTTATTCCCGTACCTCGATGTATTTTCAACTCCGTCTCTTGCAGCTGCCCAGTACACAAACCATTACATGATTGCAAGCGCCGATGCAAGTCGACTCAACCGCATTTCACCCCTTGCCTTTCGGGCAACCTGGTGCTCTTTATTCCAAGTTGTGCTAATCTGGGAAAAGGAGCTCTATGTCGTCACAAACAGCAGGAGACGATGAATAGTTAATGGAACACTTTCGAATGTTATTTTCCACTGCTCGTACCAGCCCTAACGCTAGGAGCAAAACCTCATCAAAGAGTGAACTCTTTGATGACGTGGTGGTTCATTCCTGATCATCAATCACACACGCCATTGCTGTGGCAATAGCAAGGGAACAAAGAACACCTCACATTAACCCTAAAGAACACCAAATGAGCCATTTGCGCATTTGTTATACCTTTCTTTGAAGTTTGTTGAAAAGGCCGACTTATCACAAGGGCAGCGTATTCAACTACTTATTCCAAAAACAAAAAAACTGCCATAGAAAGAATCTCATTGAATTTACTTGTCGCGTTGTCGAAATGGAAAATAAAATCACATGATGATCAGACATAAAACGGAAGAGAAGAAACAAGTTGTTCAAACCAATAGCATACGTCTTCACTAAGCTATAATTCCTTCTGAATGTGAAATGGTACACTCATTTTCAAATAAATCGGCAATCGTATAGTTAATTATTTTGATTGATAAGAAATATTTTCTGGTTAATAACTATTTTGTGTCTCTAATGTTATCACATTAAAAGACGAAGTCAAAGTGGTTATTTCTACGGTCACGTGATTTTCATTACTTTCTTTAAAACATTTTTTACAGTCGTTGTCGATAATGCTATCGTTTTGTTACAAAGTTTACGATTAGGCATTATTACTTACTTTTAGGGCAAATCTCAAGTGAAATGTTCAGGATCACAATATTTTTAAAATTGTGGTCCAATGCAACACTAGTTCTAACTGTTTCAATTATCTGGTGTGATTACGATGTCTGTTTTAACTGCTAAAATAATAGAAAATTGCTGAGAAAAATTGCATTTTGAAGTGCATTTCTATTTGGATTGATAAGAGTAAAATGTGGATATCCATTCTCAGTAAATAAAACTCTCGATATACCTATTTTTAAATACTTTAAAGTGTGACTGATTTTACACAAAACACACAATTATATATTCTAACAAAGAGTATACCACCAGAAAGAAGATCAAACCAAATAAAATATTCAAATAACTACATTTATAAGAAAATAAGCAATGATAGTATCTATTTTACTTATTTATCTTCTTAGGTTTGGCATAATTATTAAAGTATTAGAAACTTAATAATTGTTTCATTCAATTTACCAGTGCAAAACGATAAAAACCCTTATTCCCTCAGAGTGAGACCGTAAACGCGATAAAAGTCATTCCGTAAAAGGCCCAAAGTAATAGTGCCGTCCTTCGCAACACAAAAGCGGAGTGCGACTATTCGAGACCAATTACAGAGCGACGAGAGCTCTGCGGCGTTGCAGGAACAGTGAGGGGGTGGGGACGGGAGCGGGAGGAGGGGAAAGGGGAAAGGAGGAGGGGCGGGGGCGGCCCGGGCTCGCGGCCACCGCGGGAAGTCTGCTGAACACTCTGCCGACCGACGCGGTCAAACAACGCCGCACCTCGCAGAATTCCCTGCAACTTCATCCGAGGAATGAAATGAATTCCCTCTACAGCACGAACGAAACCCGAGTGGAACACACCCAAGGCGGCTGTCGAGACGCACGGAACGACGCCCGTCGCCCTCATTTCCGAGTCTCCAACTTGAAACACTCAAATTGGCGAGCGTATGCGATCGGTGGAGACGTTTCTTGGTCTAGATCCTTAATTCATTTGTTTTCCTTCCCTATTTATTCAATCTTTAATCATTTCCTTCAGTTGATGCGAGAATGGACCAGTTTGGCCGTTGTAATATTTACGAAAATGCATAATATATGCAAATGAAGGATCTTAAACAATACTTTTTAAAATTTATATTATTTCGTGTTTTTTTTTTAAATTTAAATATAAGTGTACAAGGCAATGGCTTCGTGATCATTTTTTTAATATTATGGAATGG
>JAHLJT010009419.1:126879037-127153928 GCA_031308135.1 Acheta domesticus
TTTAAGGCTAAATGTACCGAAAAAAACTTGTAGGAAAATTCAATAGATCGCAGCACCATCAGCAGGAATTTACTTTACCGATAACGTCTGAACAAATGGTCCGATTTTCGATCTGTGTAAACGGCATTTGACTCCTGTTTATAATAGAATTTACGCTACGAAGCCCTTTTTTCAAAAAAAACTAGCAGAAACTCGATTTTTTAAAATTTTTCTCGTACTTCCGGGAACAATTTCAAAAAAATGTGGGCTTATAGCGCGATGGCGACACGCTTCCAGAATCCAACGCCGTGTCAAACATGCAAATCGGATAAATAGGAGCGACGGTAAGTGAAATTTCGAAAAACACCTCACCCCACTCCCCTTCCCCTTCCACGCCGCCGGGACATTGTTGGCCGGCGCGCGCGGTCAAGCCGGCACGGGCGAGCCGGGCGGCGGCCGCCGCGGCGCGGCGACGGGCAAGAAGGCTGAACTTTCGGGGGCAGCAAGCCAGACACCCCGTCACTTCGTTGATGCTTCCGTCACTTCGCATCTCAAGATATTTTTTCCCCACATATGAAACTAGTGATGCTGTAATAGGGGTAAACGGTCTCGTATCATCTTTAATAGTAGTATAAAACTATTACCTTATTCACATATTCCATCTTCCTTCGAATACCATCATAAGAATGTCTGAGGTATCACTCAAAACACCGATCCCGCTTTGGTGCTGATTTCAAAAAGAAAAAATCGAACTAATTGCGTAAATATCACCCATATTCCATCTCCTCACATCGTATTTTAGATATATTGTACTTCTAAGATCTTCCATTACCATTTCACTACCGGAAAAAACAAGCGGAGATAACGCAAGAGCTCTTTTATCCTACGATTCGATTTATCATTTCAAAACGGCGTTTGTCACCTTGATAGAATTCACCTGGTTAATCCTTTTTCCAGTAAAAATAACCGAATCGAAATTTTAAAAACGTTTTCGTACTTTAGGACAAATTGCACATACTTTCTCATAGTAATCTAATATCTTTGGTCTGGGCCAGTTTTACCATCTTCCCCATCTTCTGACATCTTGCTGACATCTATCGCCGCCCAAAAAATACATTTTTTGAACTTTTCTCATTTTTCAGCTTCTTAATGGTAGATACGAAATATTACTTTTAGGATATTAAAGAAGAGTAAAACTTCGTCCTATATAGGAATTTTCATGATAAATTTGGAGCCGCTCTTAAGAAAATGGCGTTTAAGCGTTACTGTAAATGCGAAAATGGAAGCTTCGGAATTTTCACAAGAATCTTCGAGTTTTCGAACAACTTCATTTGGTGACATTTAAAGCACTTCTACTCACAATGTAATAATGTATAAAATTTTCTGGAAAAGTGAATATTAATGGCGTGAGAGACACTAAAAAATACATTTATTTATTTTTTGAAAAATCAAAAAAATACAGCCAAATTAATTTTATGTTAACTTAAAGAATGCAAATAGCATTCGTACGAAAAGTTTGAAGAAGCAATTTGAGAAAATGGCGTTTGAACATTTGTGCAAATTCGGAAGTTTCAGTTCATTTTTCACAGAAAACATCTGAGTTGTCGAGGAACTTTTAAGACATAATGTAAAGCACATGTACTCGTAAATGTAATAGTAGGGAGTTTTTGCACCCTCGAACGTTACGTACTATCGATCTTCTGCTCATTCGCAGTGCAAGTTTCGCATCACTTTGGTGCATCTGCGCATGCGCAAAAGATCGATAGTACTTAACGTTCGAGGTGGCAAAAGTTCCCTAATATGAACAAATCGCCGTTAAAGAAAATATTTACTAAATGAAAGGCTAGTCAAAGAATTACATTTTTGTAAGTTTTGAAAAAACAAAGGAATAGAGCAATATGGCGTTTATGTCATCTCAGAGTACATTAGGTACTATCCTTTCCAAAGTTTAAGGAAAAAAGTTGAAGTCGATTTTGAGAAAATCTTGTTCTTGTAATTTTTAAAAATTGCACAAATTGCCCTCAATATTGCGCGAAAACTACTAAAAATTTCAAAAAAATGTGCATGACCTTATTGAAAGAACTAAGTATGGAGAACAAATATAATTTTAAGGGAAAATCTCTATCTTCAATTTTGTAGTTGTAGGAAGACGCCGAAAAAAAATTCGAACTTTTGCAATTTTCCCAAAATCAGTCAGCAATGAAAATAAGAGCTATGCCACCTTGAGTGTATTTTACTTTATTCTTACAATTATTTAAGGAAAGTATTTGGAGTAATTTTTGATTGATTGTTAGTGATTTTGGGCGCGTCAACTGCTTTGGTCATTAGTCCCGTAAGTGCAATGCATGTTTATTTCATCGTGAGGTGGAAGAGATGTTGCCCGCTATGCCGATGGCGAGATCCGGCGCTGACCTTCCGTCCACTAGCGGGGCTTCCCAACCAGGTATCTGCCACCAGCGGGGCACCACCCCAGCCGGGACAAGCTCTAAATCACCGACCGATTTACCTGTCGGCTTGCCGGGTTCTTTCTTAACAAGGTATCTCCCACCAGCAGTGCACGGCCCACAGCCGGGACAAGTTCCAATCCTCCCACTGGTCTCCCAGCATATATGGTAGTGTAGTTAGTGTGTGTGTGTGTGTGTGTGTGTGTGTGTGTGAAGATAGGACAAGGAAGAGGAAGGAAATATCGCGCGAGGTCCGTTTGTTAGGGTATTGCTCCGGCATTCGTTTGATGTTGATCGGAGAAACTACGGAAAACTTCCAATCAGAGCAGCCGGTCGCTAGAATTTTCCTCCAGACATCGGTTGAATTCTACATCTAACTGACAAGCTAGTGTTGAAAAATCCTGCCACCGTCGGGACTCGAACCTAGCACCTCTCGGTCAGAGGCATTGCAGTGACATCAGCTGATGCACTGAGCCACCTATCCTGGTTGACATTTTGAGAAAATGTTGAAAATGTCCCTGGGGCTTAATAAAAAGTATCTCCAAAAATTAATGAATGTTTTTAAAAATCGCAGAACTTCGACTCAGACCAGATCGACAGGGGTTTATTCAGTTGAGCAAAAATTCTACACATAGTTTAGGCACTAGTGGTGTTCACATACGCCCAGAAGGCAGACACAGACAGATGGACGGACGAACGGACGTTAAAAAGTCAAAACACACATACACCCTTTCGGTATCACTCAGGGGACCCCAAAACGAGTACTTCCGTTAATATCTCGAAATAGATTTTCCGCAGCATTACATAACTTTGAGTAACTAACACGAGAAAGTAACTGGTGGTGCTACAGAATGGCACAGACTTTCCCGTATTAGTTTTCAATTTTCTATAGTCTCAGCCAGCTATTCGGACTTTGTCGTAGTAAAATTTACTATTTTGTTGGCATGGGCTAGATTTATGGCCTTGCCCCATCTTGCCACCTGCCATTTAATGCACCCAACTTATTTTTTAGGTTTTCTCAATTATTCGGTTTCCTAATGGTAGATTCAAAATATTGCTTTTAGAGAAGACTGAAACCTTGTCCTTTACGACAATTTTCATTCATAAACTTGATACCGTTTTTAAGAAAAGGGTGTTTAAGCGTCTGTGGCAATGTGAAATATGAAGCCCTTTTTCACAGGAATCTTGAGAGTTTTTTTAAAATTTATTTTAAGATATTTTAAGCTCTTCCATTCACAAATGCAATAATGTTTACAAATCGCTGCAAATGTGCATACAAGGCATGCGAAATATTTAAAAAATACATTTGTGTAAATTTTGAAGAAAAACAACAAAATAATACAACAAAACTTTTTGTTTCCTTAGACAGTGCATTTCGCACTATACGTACAAAAACTTTGAACAAAAAATTTGGAACCTTTTCAGAAAAAATTGGCGTTTGAGCGTTTCTGAAAATGCGAAATTTCGAGTTCATTTCCAAAAAAAATTTTTAGTTTTCGAAAAACTTTAAATGATATAATTTAAAGTACGTGTGCTCATAAATCTAATAATGTGAACAAATCGCCGATAATGTAAATATAAACGACGTGACAGGCTATTCAAAAAGTTTCATTTGTGTTATTTTCGCAAAAACAAAAGAATAGAGCAAAATAGCGTTTATGTCATCTCTTAAAGTACATTTCGCAATATCCCTACCAATAGTTTAAAGGGAAAAAATGGAGCCGATTTTGAAAAAATCTTGCTTTGTTATCTTTTAAAGTTGCATATATTGCACACAAGATTGCGCCATAACTACAAAAATTGTTTTAAAAAAATTCATGATCTTAATGAAAGAACTAATTATGTACAACAAATTTCTTAGAAAGGAAAAGTCTCTATCGTCAATATTGTAGTTGTAGGAAACGCCGAAAAAATTCAATCTTTTGCAATTTTCGAAAATTCAGTTATCAGTGAAATCGGACCTAAGCCATGTGTATTTTATTCAATTTTTACGAGAAATATAAAGAAAAAATTTGGAGCCATATTTGAGCAAATTTTTAAAATATCCGGGGGGGGGTCGTGTAATGTATCTCCAAAAAGTAATGCACGTTTTTGAAAATTGCAGAGCTTCGAATGACAGTAGATCGACAGCTGTTTTTTGTTGTTGTTTTTTCCAGTTTGGAAAAATTTGTACGCAGTGTAAACGCTAGTGTTGTTCACATACACCAGAGACACTGATGGACGTTTTTCCGTCAATCAATTTTTCGGTATTAAGGACCCACAAAACATGGATTCTGGCTACACCACGAGTTACAGGAAGTAATTTACTATACAACAACACGATTTATCCACATTTTCATTATCAGGACTCGGCTTTGAGAGTTTCCTGCGCACGATATAACTTTCTCTTCGTATGAAGATTGAGAAGAGAGATAAAGTAAAATAAATGTTCACAATTTGAAATTCCATTAATAAAATATTAATTATATCGAATTTAAAAGTAACTACTTTTTCTGCCTACTGTTTTTTTTTTCTTTCTATCAGCAATGAAAACAAAGAGATGCACGTAGAAAACGCAGACACGAACAGAGAATCTTTGAAGCACTCTGTTCGAAATCTTTACGTGCAGCACATAGGAATGTCAGCAATTCTGAATTAGTATTAGACAAAATATGCTCATTGCAAAAATATAAACACATTTAAATAAAAACTATTTTTCAAAATTAATTAAATATATTTCCGGAAATAATTTCAAGAAAATTTGGTAATTTGTGAAAATACCTTAATAATTAGCAAATAATAAATATACTGTTAAGCAGATATTAAATGATCAGCAAAATATGTAAAATACGTAATACAGTACAAAATTTGTAACGAAAAATTTAAATATTTTGTTAGGATTGCAACAGTTCGCCTAAATTACAAAATGAGAACAGTAGACAAAACATATGTAATTACATTAGACCCGGACTTTAGCCATGAGATCGACAAGCAGTACCGCGAAACAGAATTTTGACGTTACTGAAGATCATTTTTTTACATGACTAGAGAAGTCTATTTATCCGATTTCAGTGTATGATATGGCGTTAGATTCAGGGTGCATCTCGCCAGCCGCGCTATTTTACCACTTTTTCAAATATGTCGCAAGTATAAAAACATTTTAAAAATTCGATTCGGCTATTTTACTGGGAAAAGGATTAACCAGGTGAATTCTATCAAGGTGACAAACGCCGTTTTTGAAATGATAAATCGAATCGTAGGATAAAAGAGCTCTTGCGTATCTCCGCTTGTTTTTTCCGGTAGTGAAATGGTAATGAAGATCTTAGAAGTACAATATATCTAAAATACGATGTGAGGAGATGGAATATGGGTGATATTTACGCAATTAGTTCGATTTTTTCTTTTTGAAATCAGCACCAAAGCGGATCGGTGTTTTGAGTGATACCTCAGACATTCTTATGATGGTATTCGAAGGAAGATGGAATATGTGAATAAGGTAATAGTTTTATACTACTATTAAAGATGATACGAGACCGTTTACCCCTATTACAGCATCACTAGTTTCATATGTGGGGAAAAAATATCTTGAGATGCGAAGTGACGGGGTGTCTGGCTTGCTGCCCCCGAAAGTTCAGCCTTCTTGCCCGTCGCCGCGCCGCGGCGGCCGCCGCCCGGCTCGCCCGTGCCGGCTTGACCGCGCCGCCGGCCAACAATGTCCCGGCGTCGTGGAAGGGGAAGGGGGAGTGGGGTGAGGTGTTTTTCGAAATTTCACTTACCGTCCGCTCCTATTTATCCGATTGCATGTTTGACACGGCGTTGGATTCTGGAAGCGTGTCGCCATCGCGCTAGTAAGCCCACATTATTGAAATTGTTCCCGGAAGTACGAGAAAAATTTTAAAAATCGAGTTTCTGCTAGTTTTTTTGGAAAAAGGGCTTCGTAGCGTAAATTCTATTATAAACAGGAGTCAAATGCCGTTTACAGATCGAAAATCGGACTATTTGTTCAGACGTAATCGGTAAAGTAAAATTCACTAAACTTGGTGCTGCCACGTGGTGGCGACAAATTGGAACTAGTGTCGGTACATTTAGCCTTAATCCTTTTTCATTAATTTGGGTTTCTTAGAGATTGAAAATACGGATTTGTCTTAAGTAGTATTTATTGAAATAAGATTATTTCTATCCCTAAGTTATTATTATATTCGTATTAACATTGAAATTGTTTGCTCAAAATATACAATATATTTTCGTACAGTTTTAATTATTTATTCTTATTGTGCTTTGTTTCAAGATCCCATTACTACGTATCTTATGAAATCCCATTAAATGGAGTTGAAGTTATAAACAATTTTATTACAATACAAACTTATGACAAATTCTTATTTTCCATCCTTTAATTCCTTCAATCAAAGAAAGACGAAAATGTGAAAATGCAGAAGGATGGAAAGTACAGTTCAGGAAAAAACTGCAATGGTTTTGTGAATACTTGGAATACTATGTTTCGTATTTTCAAATAAGATCCCTCCCCTTCCCTTCCCTTCGCCGGGCGCACGTGTGCTGGTGGAGCGCTGCATGACCTTGTGTGGTGGACTATTCAAAACGTCCGTTAAACCCCGGTCGCAAAAATCAAAATTAATCAAAAAAATCCTTATCTAACATATAATAATATGTACATCATTGGATTCGTCTTTTTACGCTTGTCATGGTGGACTGAAAAAATATGTATAGTTCTATTGAAAAAACAAAGTTACCTAAAAAATCTCGTAAAATACAAGTGATAAAATAGAAATTAATGCACGTATCAATTAGCCCCTTTCCTTCATGCACTTTCGTGAAAACTGCATTGCAATAACTTCAACCGTTCAAAAGTTACAGGAGGTGCTAAAGTTACGTGACTCAGCCTGTATAACACCGGGTACGATCAAAGGGTTACGCTACGATAACGATGAAGGGGTTATACAAAGAGATTTGGAAATGCTTTCCACGTCATCCATACCCCAATTGTCATCCACAAACTCCTATACATTGCTCTAGATTCAAATCGACAGATCTACGACGTCGCGTTCTTGGGGGCATTTGCCAGAGGTTGGTTTAAAAGAAGTGTTTATTCAATTTAAATTAAAATATTCGAATTTTTTCACCAGGAAGAAACGAATAATAAAATGACAAAATAACCCACGAGATTCAGGAAGCCACTTGGTTTCATTCCATAAGAATTATATTGTCCAAGAAGCATCCATCGACCCCAAGTATGTAGCAGTCGTTGTGGGCAAGTCGCGCCACCCGGCAACTTAGGACCGGCGCTGGCTCCGTTCCAAGAAGTGGTTCCACCCGCCAGCCCCTCCGTCGTCGCCCTCTTCGGCGACCTCTTCGTGGCCCCCGTTGTCGCCCCCGTTCCCGTTCCTGTCCCCATCCCCACCCTCAACCCTGCCTCGGTGGATGGTCTCACCGACGGTCTCTTCTCCATCTCCGCCACCTGCTCTGTCCCCAATACTTTCAAAACATAAGATAATTTGTCTCAAAATTACCAATGAGAATTATCACACAAATAAACTACATCTACATTAATCATGTAAATCTGAAATTCGCTCCAAGTAGTTTGTTTCTTGCACTGTATCTGGCGCGCTCTCTCTCTCTCAGTAATATATTCTATACCCAGTTACTTCCTCGCCAGTGTTATCAATCGTCTCCTATTACCACTCTTTAATGTACAGTATTAGGTTTATTGAATATACTTCATTTGTCTCAACTTCACTGTATTTCACAGGCGCTTTTGTAAACAAACTGTCAATATCTTGCAGCTTTTTCCTTCTGTTGACTCATTTATTTATGTGCATGCTTACTACTGCCACATCGACCTCAAGACAGTCTCATCATAATACCTGTCTTCGCTTTCATAATAATTACCGTAACGTGTCCTTACCAGACACACTCATCTCTCCCGTATTTTCTCTCCCGTCAAGACAACGTGCTTCCTCTATCTCAACCCCGTCTCCAATCTTTACCCCGTCCCTAACACTCAACAGCGTCCAAAACACTCAACACCGTCCCCAAGACTCAACACAATCCCCAACACTCAACACAGTCCCCAACACTCAACACAGTCCCCAACACTCAACACAGTCCCCAACACTCAACACAGTCCCCAACACTCAACACAGTCCCCAACACTCAACACCGTCCCCAACACTCAACACCGTCTCCAACACTCAACACCGTCCCCAACACTCAACATCGTCTCCAACATTCCAAATCGTCTCCGACACTCAAAACCGCCCCAACATTCAACACCGTCCCCACTTCCAACACCGTCCAGTCTCTCAACATCGCCCACAGCCTTCGTGGCTATGCCAACCGCAGTCACCGCTGCCTCGCCCGCCGCCATGTCGGAACGGGTCGCAGGTTTTGCGTGTCCTCTCATTTGCATCGCGGCCTTGGCGAGCGCCGGCTTCCGGAACAATGCAGGGCGCAAACACAGTGGGCGGCCGCCGCGGCAACACTGCGAACATGGAACACGCGCGGGCGGCGGCAGCTGCGAGGCAGCGTGGAGCGGAAGGGAGCTGCGCACACACACACACATACCCTTGCGCGCATACGACAGACGCATAAACATGTGCGAGAGCTACACTGCCAGAAGTGAGCAGCAATGGCTACCACGTTCGTAGGAAAGCGGAGGAGATATGAAGTTTGAGAATCACACCCAGATCACTACAAAAAGAGTATTTGTTTCCAAAATTACTATACAACTGAGCAAGTAAAACAAAGTGAAATGGAGGTGATTGCATCATCTAGCAACTGATGTTTGCAATCTGCGATCGAAAGAACTCTTCTATCTACATTTCTTAGAACAAAGAGAAGGAAAACGAGCAATAACAATTTTTTCGAAAGTTTTACATGTTTGAAGGTTTAGAATGGAATTGAATGTCATAACTTACAAGAGTTTCGGATCATTATTATATTTTATTCATTTCTATTTTATTATTCTGTGAGTGGTTCAAAACTACATCCACCGACTAAGGGCGATTGCAAAGAATACTCTACATGCAACGGAAACGCTTAAAGAAATGCGCCCATACATCCCCACTGGAAACGTATACGTCATGCGATAACGTAACGAGATGAAGAGCATAAGAAATCGAAGTGTAGTAGTGAATATATGTCGATAATATCCGTCAAACAGAAAAGGAGTATGTGTACGGGGAGGGGGTTAAGAAGCTCGGGGAGTGCAGATTGATGTAGTCAGCATTTGATAAAAAGACGTCGAGAAGAATCGGATCTCCTAATCTGATAAGGATTGATAAAGGAGGTAGTCATTCTTTTACCAGGCATATGTAACTTCAACGGCCGACATTGGCATTAAATCTTCAATAGTCTTTAAATATTGTCATTAACATCATTTTCACTTGTCCTTGAAAGGCGAATATACACTACACTGGACTGAAACACTCAATTGAATAGAGCTAATATTAACGTATGTATTCACGTTTAACACCTTTTCACCTTCCGGATGACGCCCCACATCCAAGTTTAGACAAGTCCAGCGATCGTGGAACCTCACAAACGTTTCAAACAAAAACCTTAATATATTTAATTGCGTTCGCGCATTTGAGTAAAAATACAGCACAAACAGATTTGTATTTTAATGCATTTAATAAAAACCGTCGACCCAAACCAGAACTATTGTTTACACTAATCACTCATTCAACTTACATCTTCAAGTTCCCCGTCTCATGTTTCCTTTAACAAACATATTACACCAATTACAACATTCATAGCATTGCACAAATCCTAAACTAAAAGGCAAAAGAGAGAACACTGTCGCTCCGACGCTCTACACTTATGTTGCTATCTGCAAATGCCGCAGCTGTGGTTGCCGGCGCATCCGGCAATACGCGGGGTTTGTGTTGTGGCGGCGCGCGCCAGCCCTTTACTGTTTGCGCAGAGGGATTACTTTATTATTAGGTGCGGCAAGCAAACACGCCCAGACAAAGCCTCGGCCGTGAGCTGCCATGCTCTGCCCAGGGGGCTACTGTTACTCAACTGCCGAATGTCGTCCGCTCTTGTCCGCACCTCGTCGAGAAGTGATCAGAAACTCAACTGGAAACATGTTGACGATGAAATGGAATGTAAAGAGAAAGATGTGGAATTGAGAAAATGCTTAGCGAGCGGAAGAAAACTTAAGTGTATACGAAGAACTCAAATGAAATGAAAAGTCATGTTATGTCAGCGTTATAAAAAGAAAAAGGAAATTTGAAAAGTTGAAAAAAATACAACACAAACGTATCAAGAAACTAAGGTTAAATAATTTATTAAATTAAATGAGGTTTTAATATCTAAAAATAAAGAATGGATTAAAGTGGCAAAGAACTTTATTTTTGTATACCATATGTGTATGCGAAAGATTCGCATTTTCGATGTTCATATCTAGAATTCACATTTAGAGTGTGTACCAGTGTGTAGAATTCAAACTTAATGTGTCTACCAGAATGAAATGCATTCTTCTTTTTGATGATTTTTCTTTCGTTTTGTTTATTACCTTAACATGAGTACATGTAACTTTACATCATTTGTGTTTTTATTTACTCTTCCGGTTCTTGGATAATTTTCAAGTGTTTTGAAACTGCAAAATAGTTTTAAAATGCGCATATCTCTACATAAATAAAGGGAACATCTATTGAAGCATCTTACTGTATTCATAATTTTAGCATTCTTCATTGATCAATTTTGAACGCATATTCCAGACTGCTTGGTAATATTTTTCCCGATATTGTCGATAGTCGGTTCACATTACGCAATGCTGTGAACCATCACATTCCTCGAACAAAAGAATAACCTTCCGACAGCACCATTCATACCGTGCGATCCAGAGATATTTTCCCGCCATTTTATGCATTCAGGCTTCCTCGGTACGTGATGTGTAATACGTGATGTGTCGGCGTTTCTATTCGAGAAATTTCTATAACCGTTGGCGCCGCAACGTCCAGCGCGGTGTGGTGGTATGCATCAAAACGCAGTTTGTGTTTTCTCGATGCGAATATAACGATCCACAGTACTGCGCATACTCGGGAATTTTTGCTACCCACAGACGATTTTTTTATTGTTAGCAAATGATTTGCTTACGCAAACACTTCTGTTTTTATACCTGCTAATTTTCGTAAGTACACAATCCAACTAAATAACAATACATATTTTATGAGCGCAAACACCCTCGGAGGGTAAATATCGGTAGGTGGTTTACCCGAATAATGTGAATTGTACGGGATAATATGCAAATTATCACTAATGTTTATGTGAAATACATGAAAATGGTTGGAATTTTCTGTAAATGCATAAAATAATAACATTAACTTCCTGGTTTCATATCAATTACTCATATCTATTTAATATAAACGTGTATTTTAAATGAACCCACTAAAAAACTCGTAACAAATAAAATTAATTTTGAACCTTTTAGTGTAGTCATCTAGTGAATAGAAAGATGGTTTGGGTAAACTTTGAATAGGACTGTACGTCATATTTAAAAACTAATTATAATTCCCTTGGAATTATTAATTTCCGGAAATACTGTTAAAATAATCTGTATGTTACAGGAAAATACTAATATAACATGGATAAATAGGTAATGGATAAATAGGTTGCGAAATTCTTCTGATGCTACGAAAACATTTTTAATCAAGGCAGATGATGCTCTACTGACTAAAAGTCTTAAAAATCTATAAATATGTGACCATGAATCCATTTTTCTTAAGTTTCAAGAATTGCTCCCGTTTATTTACAACAACTAGAATTTCTAAGACATGTTTGGTGAAATACTGATTATGCAAAATTTATCTCGTCAACCTTTCACATAAGAAACAAAGAGATGTCACACGTAGGACGTACTGAGATTTTACTCGTCTTGTTTTGTGAAATTCAGAACCTTGGGCAATGTAATGTTTTGGAGGAAATGCAACAAATGAAATATTAATACAGGTGTGTCACACTCTCCCACCCACAAACCTACACCCGCTACAATCGTGTGTTCTGCATACAGTTCTCTACCTATTACACTTAAGTAAACTACACATCCATCCTCATCTTACAGACTTCATGATAGAAACCACTTCACTTGTCTCAGAGAACCTCAAAACATACTTAACCATCAAAATACCAAACTCGAATATTGGTTCAATTTTAGTAGTTTCTCTATTCCAAGTATTGACGAGGAAATGTAAAACCTCTTAAAAGGTATAGAAAATTAAGTCTAAGAAAAAGACTTCAAATTCATCTTAGTGAAAATTCTTTTTAATATTTACGACGAGAAATCATCAGTTTCTTAACGTTATTCGTGACAGACTAGAAACTGCAGAATATAGTCTGACTACAAACAAAGAAGGTAAGTGAAGAATAAATGAATGTAAATAGTAGCAAAACCATTTTGTTACACTAAACACGTATTAATTACTTGTAAGAAATGCATACGAAAACAAATAAAAAGAGACAAGCTATAAATGTATGTAATTTTTATTCAATGTACATAACGGAAAGTAAGTAAGAACGGTTATGCAAGTTAATTTAAGTAAAAACTCGACACAGAACAAAAATTGTCCTTTATCAATTGTCCTTTATGACTGGCAGGACTGGTACAATCAGTTCCAAGAAAAAGTTTCACAATAGTTTAAAACATCACGCTAAAGAGAGATCTTTAAGTGCTGCTTTATACAAAAATTTCAGCAAAGAAAGATCGGAAATTTAGGAAACCTAGATGAGTTACAAGGAATGGGGGACTGTTTATGCTTCTGGCCGCCAATGTCATTAGTCTCATAAGTGTAGTTCATGTTATATCTAGGAACTGTTCCTCCTTCCGTGGAACGTGAGATTTAACACTTTCACGGCGGTTTTTTAGGGGCTTCCCCCTTTCTCCGTCTATCTTTACCAGCGGGGTACCGCCCCAGTCGAGACATGTTCTAAGCTTCATACAGGAGCCACATGAATGATGTCGTAGTGCATAGAAGTACAAGTGAGTGACTGTGAATGTGAGTGTGAGTGTGTGAATGTGAGTGAATATTTATGTGTGCAAGGGAAGGGCAGGGGAAAGAATGTGGAAGGAAATATTGCGCGCGAACTTTGGCCCGCTTGTTAGGGTACGGATCCGGCATTTGTTTGTTAATGATAGGAAAAACCAGATGAAACTGCAGAACAGAGCAGCCACTCACTATAATTCTCTTTACACTGGTTGAATACGACCCAGCAACGTAAATGGAGTAAAAAGTCAGGCACCATCACGGCTCAAAAGCTAAGAAACTCCCAGTCAACGATGTGACGGAGACAACGTTCGCAGTTGCCACATAGATGTCAGCACTCTCTCCTTGCAAGGCACGTAGGTGTGCTGCCCAAACACTGTCACATGCTTCTCGTACAAAGCGCGACTGCGACAGGCGAACGAAGGGCGCTGGCGCACAGCGGCGGTGTGGCTCGGCGCGGCGCGGCGGTTCGACACTGCCGCAGCATGAGGGAGGGCGGCCGCGGAAAGTAATTGTTCGGATTTTAGAGGGTTAATCTCCCGGAACTGTCACGGCCGCCATGATGGATGCGCAAGTGGCTTTTTCGGGGGGCGGCGCACGCGAACACGGAACGTACATTTCCGGGACGCGCCGAGAGCCTGCCGTCACACCGAGCAGAGCGAGCGCCGGTGAGGCGCGGCTATTGAGCAGGGGCGAGGGGGAATGAGGTGGTTGGAGTACGCAAAGAGGAGGAGTGCGTAGAGAGATGAGGACGTGACAAGACAGATGACAATAATGCAGAAACGAGAGGAAAGGAAAGGGGCAGGGAACAGGAGCGAAGGAGAATGAGGTTTTTGGAGTACGCAAAGAGGAGGAGTGCGTGGAGAGGATGAGGAAGGGACAAGACAGATGAAAGAAAAGAAGAAAGAAAGGAAGGAGAGAGGTGATGGACGGAGGATGAAAAATAGGAGGGGAGGACAACAAAGGACAGACGAAGAAAGAAGTAGGTCGGATAAAAGGTGGAGAAGTAGGAAGAGGGTAGTGAGGTAGGAGAAATGATATAAAAGGGAGGAGATGTAATAGAGAAAGTAAAACAGATGAATTAGAGAAGATAATTAAGAGAAAAAAGGAGATTAGGAGAAAGGTATGATAGAGGAAAGTAGGAAAATGCCATCTATTTAGCACTAAACTTGATTAGGGGGGGAAGGACAAAAAAACAATTAATTCAATAGTATGAAAACATGTTGCCTAAGAATGTCAAGTTGAGAAATAAAGAATAAATGACTACATACGACCTATATTTGTGTTGTGATTGTTTTGTAGTCATATTGTCCATGGTCTTTCAAAAAAAATTGAAGTTGTAGGTTTGCTGGTCACACTGAGGGGCTCGACATCAAAAGAATTTTGGGAAGGTGAAAATAACACCCAAATAATTTTAAGATAAAAATCAAGAGTAATAATCAAAATAGATTAGTAATTGGCATTTAAGCCCCACACTCTCATCCTTGCTGACACAGGGACTTATGGAGGAGTACTCGAACTCGAAGGCTGCGTTAATGAGATCAACATGAGTGCACGAGGCAGGGGCGGTAATCGCTCTTGCACGTTTGTACAGGAAGGTAGGCGCCGTGCGCAGACCCGGGCAATCATGTGCTTCGGATTCCGAGATCTGCAGGGGCAGAGGGATAAAATATCCCTGGTTGCGATGCGCGCCACGGAAAAGCTGCAAGAACTCAACTGTAAAGGCATGGTCAGATTCAACTAAATCCACTATCAATTAGAAAACAAAACCCCAAATTCTGATTTATTACGCAGAATACATGTCGTTTTACGAAATTGTTTTGTGAAAACAAATAAGTGAGGAAGGGATATTATAAAAATATGACCGACAGGGAAGGGCAGTCCTGAAAAGAGAAAACAGTGCCGTATCTGCCCCTTTCCTCCTCTCGTGACAAAAGAACGAAAGATGCCCATATGGATGGGCTGCGCGCCTCTATAAGCGATTGCCCGTTCAAGCAGCGATTTGTCAACCCTAGCAAAAGGCGGGAATGAGGTTGTGGTGCGGCCATCCCGGCTGCCCATCCTATGATCTTTTCTCTCAGAAACTCCATTCCATTCGAAATCATCGATCTCTATTTCATTAACCACTGATGAATAGCTCAAATTTCATCCATAAATTCAAAGGCACGGCAAGACAATAGTATGCCTTCGCCTAACGAGGGAGGCTATAACAGTAAAGGCATTCTTTGACGCCTGTTTTTTGGAATACGACACCAAGGAAGACATTTTAATTTTACGATTTAAAAATGATATATGCTGTCGAAATGCTTTTCGTTTCTTTTCTAAATAATTTATGAAGTAAGTGATCACGCACAACAATTTTAATAAAAATCATTTTCTGAAAATGATTAGCCACTGCGTTAATAAACGATGATATCTGGTTGTTTCTATCTTATTTACGACAGACGATAGAGTATCACAACAAATGTACATATTATTTCAAACTGTAATTTCAAACTGTTACAACTCCCGAGATATAGGCGTAAATTCTCTTGCAGCAAGCTACCAATCGCAGCTTAAAACAAAACATTTAATAGGATTAGACGTTCCTGTTTTACCTCATAATGCATTCCATTCTCAAATACATCACGTATTCCGACTCTCAAAATCACCATGAGCTATTCTTTACCCTTAGGTAACGAACACACCTACGAAGCACAGGAACGGTACTGGCAGCAATTGAATCAACAGTTATTATTCTGACCGTCGATTATAGAACAGCAAACAGAGCAGCAAATATTCGAGCTTGAAGCACTCGAAAGAGGTCTCGCTGCAGGAACGATAAATGTTTCGGGGATCGTTAAAATTGTTGCACGAAAAGGTTCTCATTTATGACACTGTTGATGCCGTATTTTCATGGGCTCGTGAAAGGATTGAAACAAAACATTCCCACCGAAATGAGTTGTTTGCAAACAGAATTGTTTAGAACCTCAAACGTATTTTATGGGTCGGTATTTCGTCGGCAAAACGTGTTCCACAGTATAAATGCAATTATTGCTCTTTTAGAGCTACAATCATAAACAACATAAATGCACGGCGCACTTACGATGTTCTTTCACAAATGTGTACGACCACAATAGTAGTACATCATTTATATTATATCTATTTTCAGAAGTGATATTATGATTTATTTTTATTTCCAAATATCTCATATTTTAAATCTCAAATACTATTAAAAGATTAATTCTTATCTTTGTTACATACAATTAAATAAACTAGGTTTCTTTAGGTAGTAAGAATATAGATAAATTTTCTTTACATAATAATAAATATCTCGTTTAAAACAATAAAAATGTATGGGCATGAAACAAAAAATGGACAAAGAGAGAGGCCTATTGAAATATAGACACGGATATGAAATGAAAGTGATAATAGAGACACAAGAGAGAGAAGCGAAGAGTAAGAAACCAGCGAATAAAGATAGGAAAAAGAAGAGGGGAGTAAACCGGAGAGAGATAAAATAGAGAAATAAAATAAAGGTAAAAGAGAAAATGAAATAAAGAGAAGGAGATATGATAACATAAAAAGGAAAGAGAGTAACAAGATTGAACATGAAACATGCAATGTTCAGAAGCATCTACGTAAAGAAATCGACTTTTTGACGAATTCAGGTTTACAAAAAACGTGAAAGCGTACTTCCAGAGAAAGCACGCGCGCACGACTTCCGAAACAAAGGACAGCCGTCCGTGCATACCGCCCCGCAGCCTTTGATAGAACTCGGGCGCGCGTCTGTAACCGGCCGGTTTCCGCGCAGGGCGCTTGAGGAACGCGCCCTGCTTACGACAGGGGTGGCAAACGCTGCGGCGACGGAAGACGAAGGCTCAGATGCCGCCTACGAATATTACGTCATACACTGGAAAGAACTAGTCCATGAACACTAGTTACGAGGCGACACAATGGGAATGTTTACACATTGGGAAATGTTACACAAACACATTAAATACAACAATCAGAAAATATAACATACTTATATTTTCTGATTGTTGTATTTAATGTGTTTTTTCGTCTCAAGATATGAAAGAATAACTGTGCACGCACATATTTTAAATAAATATTTTAATTACATTAATTACATATTTTAATGAGAAACAACTTGTTGAGCGTGTTAGTATACGCCAACAGCTTGCAAATTCTAAAGTTTTAACATAATTCACTTCCTCAAATTTAGCTTTTGAAATCTCATTTTCTATATACTTAATTCTTACACCTTCTCCCGCTGCGTTGAAAGTGCCGTATCAAAACCCCCTTTAAAATCCATTCCAAAAAAGTAACTTTATGAAAAAATTGTGTGAAATTTAATGTTTTATTACATTTTGTAATGAACATCAATTTGTATTTGTTTTCAGTGTACATATATGATTTGAAATCAAGAACGTAATACTGAATATTTTAATATTTTGAATTCAGTAGGTGCTTTAATAAAATGTGCAGTTTGTAACGTTATCTAAATTTTAGTTTAACTTAATATAATAATTCGAATGATATTTGTAAGAACATCGATCATTTGTCATCTTCCCTCCTTAGTCTGTTTCTTACCATAACTTGGAAAATTCCTACAGTTGCGATTTGACTCCTAAAATCCCAAAAGAGATACAGCACAGATATGAATACAAGACAGTTAAGGTTTAGGTAAGGCGAGATAACTCAAATACGCTAAGAGGAACACGACATTCAAGGGCAGAACAAGGAGAATTGGAAATGAGAAAACAGAAAAGTGGCGAAAGAGAGGACATTGAGTGAAGGTTCCAACTAGGTGCTATTGTTTTAAGAGTAGAGGAAATATTTCTATAAGTTAATGTATAAATTCAGAAATATCCGCTTTTACGTGATCTATGTATTGTTAATCAATAATCATTATTATATTATTAGCCATTTTGTTTTTTTTATTTAGATTTATAGGTCCAACTGTACACTGAGAGTAGAGAAAGATTTTTTCTTTTGAATAGTAATTGTAGATATGTAGACATTTATACAAAACAATATCTGACATTCAGTTGTAAATTGGTATATTTGTTATAGAATTTTATGTTTAAATAATAATAATAAAATAATAATAATGATAAAAACAAAAATTATTATTATTATAATACAAATACTACTTATAAATGCAATCTTACTTTATACAAAGTTATAGAAATATTCCCAATCCATTTACAAATAAGCATAATTTAGTCTTTTGGAGTAAACTACAGTGTTACAATTAATATCACCTCTAGTCATTCTTATCTAATCTGGGCTGCTTCTATCCGATATTGCCGATAATTTAGGATTAAAACAGTGTTCTTCTGCGGATATTTTTATTTTTTGCATCAGAGTAGAGCCCATACCTCAACTCCATAGAGCGCTAGTTTCTGTACCACTTTAACAAAATCCATAAATACAGTTTTTAAGAATTTCATTTTCTTAAGACCAAGAGGAACATTTTACAAATTAATCTACATTTAATATTATAAATTTATGTTTGTCTGCATTGTATGTTCGATCGCATTGTATGACCAACGATGTGCATCTTTAGACGAGTCGGATCTGACCCAAGGAACGAAATGTACGCACCCCTCGCGTTGCGAATTCACACGGGAAAGAAGCTGCAGCGAAAGACGGCGAGCAGATACGCGGACCGGCTGTTCAAATATTCCTGCTTCTCCGTCCTCTTTCACACTTTTTTATATATATTCCAGCTTTGGGATCGCTCTGACTTCAAAGTGCTCCGCCTCCCGTGCTCCGGGCAGCGGGAACAGCCGGCACGCCGGTGGCGACGACAGCGCCCCGGGCGGCAGCTTCAAGAAGCTCTCCACGGGGAAGCCCCGCGGCAGCCGCCGGGAGGGGGTTCCCCTCGTAATCCACGCAGGCGCAGGCAGCGCGGCGTGGCAGTCAATCAAGCGCCCGCCACCTTCCGCGGCGGCGGCGGCGGCGGGAGAAGCAAGCAGAGCCGAAACGCGGGTTGAGGAAGGATGAGGGGAATCTCTCTTATGCGATCGTAAAAAGCGCGAATTCCGCTCGTTTTTCGTCCTGTTGGAAACCTTTGAATGGAAGGGGAACGCAATTTGTAGCAATTCATGATCGCGCTGAAGGGTACGCAGCCGATGAGCTACATGGTTCCGACGAGGTTCGTGTAATTGAATTTCTGAAGGGAAATCTTTGTGCACGGTTTTCGTAAAAAAAAAACATTCTGCAGCAGAAGGCGGTATTTTAACACACACATGCCGCTCTTGTTTGAAACTCTATATTTAGTTTTAATATAGTATAAAAATCAAATTATAAAGTAATACTTTATTTCTTCACCGAGTATCATTTAAAAAAAATGTTGTTTGTATGCCATTAAAACTTTGGAATTATTTTACATTGATTTTGTGGCACAATTGCTTTCTTCGAAATTAACGTTGAAAAATATCTTACATAATAATTTTACTTTACGAAGGTAACGAGTTCATAGCATTTATTCGTAATTGATTGCAGGTATAGAAAAAACAAACCAAATCTCTATTTCAGTTTCTCTTGAGAGTGAAAATCATAAAGAAATGAATACAGATTCAAAGGATGGACGTTGCCATTTTATTGAAAATGTCTTTTTTATTGATTTTGAAACATAATATCCATTTTTAAATTTGATCAAAAATTGTCTATTTAGCAACAATTTCTACGTAAGTTAAAATCAATACATATGTAATCACCAGAAATCGCCAAATAATTTGTAGTCATAAAACCGATAAATATTTATTATCGAATCTGAAAATGCATACCTTTTTGTAGTAAGCTTCATAGATTCTATAATAATTCAGTTTAATTAATTGAATTTTCTTATTCCTATTATTTAGGAGATAATTTTTGATTTTTCAAGGACTAAGAAATTACTAACCATAACAATGATTTAGTATCAACTAAAGATTTTTCTTTTAAAGTGAAAATTAGAAATTTAAAGTGTTAACTTTTAAAAATAATGTAATGCATTAACTATAACAAATATTTAAAATAATGTTCTTCCTATATTCCAGACAACGTGAATAAAATTACACATACTGAAACACCATAATTCTAAAGAAGGTAAATAAGGATTATTTTGCATTCACACAAATGAAATGGAAAAATTATAAGTACAAAACAAAAATTATTTTAGTAACAGATAATTTGTTTCCGTTACGTAAAATACAAGGCGATAACTAAATAAATGAATGTTTGAAGTTTATATTTTTGATTTACGAAATCTTTCTTCACACACGCTTTATTCATTTTGGATGTTTAACTCATCTCTTTCCTGCCACTCCAAAACATTTTTGCATAAGTGTTGTTCAAAGGTGTACTGCATTCCCCTAATGCTATCAGTTGATTGGTCAAGAGTATTAATTTACGAGCCGGGTGGCACAGGAACATGTGCCCTCTAGTCCATAGATATAGCTCTAATCCCATGAAAGCATAGATGTTCACAGCTGTGTTGTGCATTCCATGGTACAACATGAATCTTCCCTAAACCTGCTCTTCTCGATGGGTCAGTTTCAGGAATGGGGTTAGCTTAGTTGTGTCTGAACCCCGGTGGGCGGGTTTTCATGCCGATGAAGCGCGTGAAATTTCGAAGGGCGTAAAATCCTACAATGACTATGTCATACATTTGGAATTTGTAAAAGAATCCAAACAGTTGCCAGGGTAAATTAAATCATTCTGGCAATATCCCCACCTCACGTGATCTCATGTTCTCCCAGCCAGACAGCTCGGATAGAGTTCTCCGAGACCGACATCTGGCGGAGAAAGTGAGATTCAAAACTCAGGCGCTTCAGGGCAACGCCTACAGAGCGCGCATGCACGAAAAAGATCCTCTACACTCGCAATATAATCATCATCATGATAAATCAATGCCACCCAAAACCTGAATGCTTCAGAATTTCCTCATTTCGTGGTAAAAGTTGAGAAAATACTATGTGCAACGTAATATGGTTTTGGACGACTGCGCTCCGCACCCACAAGAAAAATACTCGTCTCAAATCTCTCTTATCGCGTCGAATCCCCGACATGGGCTCAGAATCCACACCAACGTGGTAATTGGGAAGACGAGATAAAAGATATGTGAGGACGCCCGCTGAGATCCAAAAGTTGTGGTAAGAACAAAATCAAGGCAATACTCACACACAAATTACCCAGATCGTTTTTGGTATGGGATACAGTAATTCTTAAACTCTCACGCAAACGATTTCTGGGGTGGTCGCCTTCATGTTCCCAGTCAAGTGCGACAAGAAGTGCTATTTTCTTCCCTCCTCCACCGATCGACATTGACGATGTCTGGGAACGCCAAGTAGAAAGATATTCCTTCTACGTCTCTAGAATCCAAGACTCAGCCAGGTATGGATGTCCTACGAGATCCAAATGATAAAGAAAAACAAACAATTTCTGTGGTGCTCCTTGCCAAGTACGAGTACAAGTACTGTTTCCTATCCTCTCCCCATCTTAGTCTCACGATCCACATCGAAGTGATGTTTGGAGGGTAGGGAGGTGACAGTTTGGTAAAAAGTATATTCCTTCTACTTCTGTAGAACCCATGATTCAGCTAGGTAAGGATATCGGCTGAAATCCAAAAGACATTGAAAGAATAACAAAAGAATACAAACGTACATATTGCACAGGCTGATTTTATTACTGCAATAATTCACTAGTCCAAAATCCTCACAGAAAAAAATTTCTGAGGCGCTTGCCTGCATGTTCCTTGTCAATCGTAAGTAAAAGTGTTGTTTCTACTCCCTCCTTCCACCCGCATCCTCGCTTTCATTCTTTATTTATTAATTTTTACGAAAGGTGCTGCACCTCTATCACTGGAAAATCAATCTGCTATTGATACTTGTACTGACATCCGACCCGCCTGTTCTTTTTCCAACCGCGTCTTCCAGAGGCACGGTCGGAAGGCAACCAAGATCATCACTACCAACACACGTAATACACTCTATTGGTCGATGTAATCAATAAAAGGATGCAGAATCAACTGATTGCACAGTGCCGAGGAAGGGAGGTCAATAGTTGTTTGTTTAAGATTTTGTTGGAGTTGTTTTGGATTTTATTGGATAAAACTAAAAAACTCAAATATCAGATCATAATCTCAGGAGCAGGAACTGTAACGATGAGTTTTAGGATTCTTATTCACATTCTGCTCAGCCTCGACTCAGGTATTTAACTGATTGATTGATATTTCCGGAACCGTCAACTGTTAAGGGCTTGCTAGTGTAGTAAACGTTTTACGCCGGGAGGTGACAATTTGGTTCGTGAGATACGGAACCGATCTACCCGTCGACTTGCGGGGGAATTCCACCTCGTGGTATCTCACTCAGCAGGGCACCGCCACAGCTGAGACAAGCTCTAGGCTCCCGACTGGCTTTCCGAAATACGTGGCGTTGAAGTGTCAGTAAGTGTAAGTGTGTATGACTAAGGAGAAAAGTTATGACAATGAAGAGGAAAGAAAATTTTGGCGCGGTCTGTGACGCGTTAGTTAAGTACTGCTCCGCCATTTTCCTAGCTTTGATCAATGAGACCAGGTAAATCTGCCAAAAAGGGCTGCTAGCCATTAGAAGTCTCCTGCAGACAGCAGCTGAATTTTACAGAATGATCCTGATGTAAACAAAGAAGCATAGTATTCATCCACGACTACTAACCTCATTGGCCGAATGCTCCAGGCTCCCCATAATGGTGCGCATGTTTACGAACTGTCAGAAGTGTATGCGGCATCAGCAGTCCCGCCTGCGATAAGAATAAAGCTCCGATTCCCAGCAGTGACACACGCATCCCGTTTCATAATCGTCACTCCTACTCATTGCAGACAAGCCCGGAAGAGATTCAATATCATAATCGTGTATTTCTTTGGAGTGACAAGTGTTCCATGTGTACTCACCTCTCTAGGTGCTTTCATTACATTTGACGAAGACACTTGCGTGGTCCATGCTTTGCGTTCGGCAATCTGTTTAACGGCCAATGACGGATTTTCTTCAGTCACACGAGAAAACACAACTACATTTTTTCAACCCATATTAATGGGATATCTCTCATTGTAAAACACGGCTTGCTACAACATCCACCATTATAAAATGATAAAATTATTAAAAAGATGCAAGGACGATCTTGCCGCATTAAGAGATGGGAACTGACTGCTCGATTGCTTAAGGAGCCCAACGAACAATACATTTGGAACTTTTGTTATGAGTCAACCGCCGATAAAACTGTCGGCAATAGACGACGGATATAATGTTTCTTCTCCGCCATTATTCGACGCCCGCTACTATCGGGATTCGAACCTAGGATCTATCGGTTAAAGTTGCTGCAAAGCAAGAGTCTCTGAGTTAAACTCAGCGAATGTGGTGAAAGTCTGGACAGCGCTGGTATTTGACCCTTCTACCTCTGGATCTGTGAAGTATCTTTTTTAGACACTTAAATATGTGATACGGTTTCGCAGGTCACAGTAATTCAACCATAACACATAATTCAATAATAAAAATAAAAAAATAGGATTTTAAAATAATTTTATGTGTTTTTAAATTTTTCTCTGTCCATCGTAAATCGAGCAAGTATAGAAACCTACTGAATTAGCCAACACTAAAACATACAAGAATTTATTTTGACATCCACTGATCATATTTGTTACGTATAGCAATTGCTAAAACACATCATTTCTGCTTACATATGATGTAAAAAGAATTCTAGTACCTGTTCTATTCAGACGAAAAACTAAACAGTCAACATTAAAGTTGATTGTGAAAATTTACCTTAAATTATTGCCGAGTAAGGCAAGCAAGAAGAAAAGAAATGTAAGCATAAAGGTCCAAATTCCTTTGCTTGTTCCGCCCTAATTAGCTATAAGCACGAGCGGATGAAAAACAACCCACAACACGCAGAGAGATACGATCAGCGTGTAGTTCCGTTACACGTTCTAACACAGCCTTCTCAATATCTCAACGTCAACCCGCCACACATATCGACTCGGCCCGCAACAAACACGCCCAGCAGTAAATCACTTCTTCATTAACGACACTCTGATTACACCAATAACCGTCCCTACGGGAAAGCCCTCTCTACAGCGTAGCACAAACACATTTCGCATTACCGTGCTATTAGCCTTGGTAACTAAATATCATTTCCGCCTCCTTCGAGCGCTCAGATGTTTTCTGCACCGCTCCGGAGTCGGATGCAGATTAAATACGAGTTGCAGAGCGACGAAACGAAGTCTGTATTAATGCCCGTGCAATTTACACTTGGCGTGTAGCGCAACTTTTAAGAAACTTGCATTTCCATAATGAGAAGTTTGCATAACTAGAAACGGGAGAAAATGTATGTAAGCAAATGTTGCCAACTGCGGGTAGGCGTCAGTGCTGCAGCAATTTGTAGCGAATATATTAAAGGCGTGCGTTGCCCCCCTGGGGCCAGAAGTCGCGTTGGCGCTCCAGTTCCTCGCTATGTTTTTGTGCGGATTCACAGGAGAGGGCGACGGAGAAAAATACAGCCCGCCCTCCGAGCGGTTTTATTTTCTTGCGAGTTCGCTATATACTCGGATCTTCTTCTGAAAAAGGTCGTGGCTACTGGGGTTACTAAAATGGTCGTCTACCTGTGCTGTGTAAAGCACAATATGATTGGTAAAAAATGTACGCTTCGTTTTCAAAGGTAGACATTTTAATATTCAAAGTTGATTTCAGAGATACGATTTCAGATTATGCAGTTCACGTAGCTTGAATCTGAATGCGCATTTTATAGGAAACACTTTTCGATAAAGGCAATTGTAAATGTGTTTAATTAAAAAATCACAGAACTTGTCTTCTCCTAAACCTATTTGTTACCACATTAGTTTTGAGTTTCTGGTAAAGAATACGGTTTCTAAATGCAAACTTATTTACTTGCTTAACTGGTTTTAATAGAAAAATAATATGAAGTAAGTAATTAAAATATTGATTTTCAACGGAACTGTGTAACTTTCTTAAATAGAATTAAAACAAAATTCCAGGATTAATTAAAACCAAGCTCAAACTACCTTTTTTCATTCGATAAATTCAAATTTGTTACCAACGTTTTTGTTTAATATTAAAATAAAATATTTCAAACAACTTTCTTGGAATAGTTTAGTTTTCTTTCGAAAGTGTTAATTATTATATTTTGAAATCTACATTTTACATATTGAACATCTCCTTAAATAAATTTAATGTTTCCAAAGTACCTATGTATAAAATAAAAGCAAGAGCAAAAAAAAGATGATTACGAATAATATCTAGAAACAAGATAAATTAGGCATTATAATAGAATGTAATTTATACACAAATAAAAAAATAGAGTAATAACGCATTTCAATGAGATTAATTGCAATTTAGATATTGTCCTTTACAACTGAACATCAATTCCAGTATTTGAAGAAGTACAAAAATCGTTTTGATTTTTAGTTTTAAACAAACCTAACTGCGCTAAATCCAAATTGTGTAAAGGAGTTTCACCTACAAGAATTTATAAATAATTTGTGATTATTAGCTGAAGACATTCACAAACTTTTCAAATACCCATTATTTAGAATGTTTACTTTCAGAAAACAAGCTTTGGTACAATTTTTATATTTACTAGTGTATATCCATTTAATATTAATTATTGAACATCCTCAACATTGGACTGTAGTGGTAAGCCAGTTGCAAATATCGGTTCGTTTCGTCTCACTGTACCTCTGAACTCTTTTTACCAGAAGTTCGATTGGTGAGACTCAATCTGATGAGAATTACTCCACTCTCATTTACTTGACTCCCTAGTTGGACTCGGGGATTACCGCATCTAGAGCCTGTACATCAATGGGAGGTCGTGAAATACAGCTCAATGTCCCTAAAAAGTATTTCATTTTTATCAATCTTTGTCGTTAATAACAATCTATGAGGGTAAAAGTCTTAAACAAGGAATATTTAAAAAATTGGAACGGAATAAAGAGTTAATATTTATACTTTTAAATCAGTACTAGCGGAACCCGGCAGACACTGTTCTGCCCTTTATCTCCCTCACTCTCCATCTTCCCGTCTCTCTCTCCGTCTCTCTTTCTGCATCTCTCCTTGTCTCTCCCTCTCCCTCTCCCTCTCCCTCCGTCTCTCCCTCTCTCTTCATCTGTCCCTCTCTCCATATTCGTCTTTTGCTATCTTCCCGTCTCTCTTCCCGTTTTATCCTCTCTCTCCGTCCCTTCCTCTCTCTTCATCTCTCTTTCTTCTTCTCACCCTCTCTCTCACTCACATTTAGTTGCAGATTCTGCACGTCTCTGTCCAGGTGGGGTACCAGCGCCGGTGAGAGTACCAGCAAAAATGCAATAGAATGTTCAAGAAGTTCCTCTTTCTCCTTCCCTCTCCCTTTCTCTTCCTCTCCCCGTCTTTCTCTGACCCTGTGTGTATGTCTCTCTGTCTCTTCTCTGTCCCTCTCATTACATTTACTTGCTGATTCTGCACGTCTCTGAGCAGGTGGAATAATATCGAGAAGCGTCGGACCAACAGAAAAGGCAAAATAATGCCAAGATCTGATCCTGTACATTACGGCGTGAAAAATGTTTCTTTGAGGCCTTTGGCCTCAAACTGTAGTTTTTAATACCCTAGAACGCTTCCTTTAAGACTTACTTAACGAAATAGATTACCGAGTGTAGCGGGTTGCATTTGCATGAATAATTATTTTTTTTGTTCTTCAGCGCCACGTAACGCCATTTTTTGATATTTTATTAGTTATTCTGGTATTCGGGGTGGAGATGAATCTAACAAAGCAGAGATATTTAAAATTGGTCCAGGCTTCTTGATTATAAATAGTGTAACTAACACAACTTTGTTTTATGTATATAGATTCTAGAATTTTGCAGCAATTAAATAAGTGCAAAGCAAATATCAATTTATGCTTTAATCTGCACTTTCTTGAACCGAAAAAGTCAACATGAAATAATAAGAACCCACCTTGAAATCGACTATCATATCTTTTTCTTGAGTATTTATAAACATCCTTAACAAATCCCAAAATATATCGCTTCCCAGGTTTTATTAAGCTTAATGGATTCACACCCAAGGCGTCAGATATCAAGTTGCTCTCTAAAAACATGCTTTGTATTGCAACGTAAGTCACAAAATGCATCTATGTAGCGTTATTTAGTTTTAATCTTCCTATATTTATTTTATCAGATTTGTTTCTTTTGAATGTTTTCTGGTATTACTATTTAAATTTACTAATAAATGACTCTCAATATAAATATTCCAAGCTGTCCTATTTCCATGTCAATTTACTCTACTACCAAGTCTCAAGAAATCTCATGAACTCACATACACGTATTCCTAGGAGCATAGAAGAAACGTCCAACGGAAATTTCAAAATGGAGTTTCGTTTGGTTTTCATCTCTTCACCTGTTCCACCAACACAGATTACAAACGTTCTTCCCATAAAATCCCCGTTTATTCTTACAAAATCAGTTTTAAAAACGCCTTTATTTATATTTCTCTTCCTAGTCAGTACCTCGGATCTGCTTCCATTAACAACTTTCTTTATTCATTTCATTAATTTTCTCAATTCATTATATTTTTCTTTCGAATGCTTGAACAAAAATCTTTGTAATCATTCTTCATACTTCTTTATTGACTAATGTTTTTTACACTATATTTAATCCCTTCTTCTTTGATTATTTAATTTCTTATTCCCGTACCTCGATGTATTTCCAACTCCGTCTCTTGCAGCTGCCCAGTACACAAATCCATTACATGATTGCAAGCGCCGATGCAAGTCGACTCAACCGCATTTCACCCCTTGCCTTTCGGGTAACCTGGTGCTCTTTATTCCAAGTTGTGCTAATCTGGGAAAAGGAGCTCTATGTCGTCACAAACAGCAGGAGACGATGAATAGTTAATGGAACACTTTCGAATGTTATTTTCCACTGCTCGTACCAGCCCTAACGCTAGGAGCAAAACCTCATCAAAGAGTGAACTCTTTGATGACGTGGTGGTTCATTCCTGATCATCAATCACACACGCAAATGCTGTGGCAATAGCAAGGGAACAAAGAACACCTCACATTAACCCTAAAGAACACCAAAGTGAGCCATTTGCGCATTTCGTTATACCTTTCTTTGAAGTTTGTTGAAAAGGCCGACTTATCACAAGGGCAGCGTATTCAACTACTTATTCCAAAAACAAAAAAAAACTGCCATAGAAAGAATCTCATTGAATTTACTTGTCGCGCTTGTCGAAATGGAAAAATAAAATCACATGATGATCAGACATAAAACGGAAGAGAAGAAACAAGTTGTTCAAACCAATAGCATACGTCTTCACTAAGCTATAATTCCTTCTGAATGTGAAATGGTACACTCATTTTCAAATAAATCGGCAATCGTATAGTTAATTATTTTGATTGATAAGAAATATTTTCTGGTTAATAACTATTTTGTGTCTCTAATGTTATCACATTAAAAGACGAAGTCAAAGTGGTTATTTCTACGGTCACAGTGATTTTCATTACTTTCTTTAAAACATTTTTTACAGTCGTTGTCGATAATGCTATCGTTTTGTTACAAAGTTTACGATTAGGCATTATTACTTACTTTTAGGGCAAATCTCAAGTGAAATGTTCAGGATCACAATATTTTTAAAATTGTGGTCCAATGCAACACTAGTTCTACTGTTTCAATTTATCTGGTGTGATTACGATGTCTGTTTTAACTGCTAAAATAATAGAAAATTGCTGAGAAAAAATTGCATTTTGAAGTGCATTTCTATTTGGATTGATAAGAGTAAAATGTGGATATCCATTCTCAGTAAATAAAACTCTCGATATACCTATTTTTAAATACTTTAAAGTGTGACTGATTTTACACAAAACACACAATTATATATTCTAACAAAGAGTATACCACCAGAAAGAAGATCAAACCAAATAAAATATTCAAATAACTACATTTATAAGAAAATAAGCAATGATAGTATCTATTTTACTTATTTATCTTCTTAGGTTTGGCATAATTATTAAAGTATTAGAAACTTAATAAGTTGTTTCATTCAATTTACCAGTGCAAAACGATAAAAACCCTTATTCCCTCAGAGTGAGACCGTAAACGCGATAAAAGTCATTCCGTAAAAGGCCCAAAGTAATAGTGCCGTCCTTCGCAACACAAAAGCGGAGTGCGACTATTCCGAGACCAATTAACAGAGCGACGAGAGCTCTGCGGCGTTGCAGGAACAGTGAGGGGGTGGGGACGGGAGCGGGAGGAGGGGAAAGGGGAAAGGAGGAGGGGCGGGGGCGGCCCGGGCTCGCGGCCACCGCGGGAAGTCTGCTGAACACTCTGCCGACCGACGCGGTCAAACAACGCCGCACCTCGCAGAATTCCCTGCAACTTCATCCGAGGAATGAAATGAATTCCCTTCTACAGCACGAACGAAACCCGAGTGGAAACACCCAAGGCGGCTGTCGAGACGCACGGAACGACGCCCGTCGCCCTCATTTCCGAGTCTCCAACTTGAAACACTCAAATTGGCGAGCGTATGCGATCGGTGGAGACGTTTCTTGGTCTAGATCCTTAATTCATTTGTTTCCTTCCCTATTTATTCAATCTTTAATCATTTCCTTCAGTTGATGCGAGAATGGACCAGTTTGGCCGTTGTAATATTTACGAAAATGCATAATATATGCAAATGAAGGATCTTAAACAATACTTTTAAATTTTATATTATTTCGTGTTTTTTTTTAAATTTAAATATAAGTGTACAAGGCAATGGCTTCGTGATCATTTTTTTAATATTATGGAATGGACTTGAAGAGGAAGCAGTGACGGACTAAATTGGAAATGAACTGGTATATGAGAGTCGCCTAATGGTGTAAAATACTCGCAGTATTTTACTGGAGAACCTTAATAATAACCATAACTCGCAAGCCCCTTGCGGCTGTTAGCTTTTGAGCCTGTAGCGCGCGTGCACCTTGTTACAGAAAGGGAGGTTTCGTGGTGGCCAGGTGGTGCTCACTTAGCAGGCAGTAGGCCCATTACTGAACCTTCTCTCCCAGGCGCAGGCAGTCACACTCATCTCTCACACATTCATTCGTCAGGAAGAAGTCTGGAATGGAAATGGATTATCAAGATGCTATACGGTGATGTGGATAAGATCCACTATCTCACGAAATTAAAATAAACGTTCCCCAAGAGATATTCGAGACAGGGCTATTTAGAGGGAAGACCGGAATGATGATTCCGCCTCAGCTTGCTAGGTTACCCAAATAGGCATATCGCTTGTGGAATGCAATGGTGGCTCAACTAAAAAATACGAATTTTGAGTTAATCCACTCTCCAGAATTGCAAATTGGTCTATCTTACAGCAGCATATCTTACATCACAGTATTCCACCAACAAAAGGCAAAACTGTGAATGCAAGAATGATGCAAGGACGAAAACTCATTTATCTCAATACTTGATTTTTTGAGTAGTGCTAATATTACATTCATCAAATGATGGACTTACGCCGTAACATTTACATAGATGTACACAATTAGTGGCAATGACAATTATTTTCGGAGATGGTCACCCGTGCGACCTTCCTATCCGAATACCGTTCTGCAAGACCGGGAGAGGCCAACGCCTTCCAATCTAATCTCCGCAGGCGATCACCCTCACTTTTCACACACACACACACACACACACACACACACATTCACGAGGGGGGAAAATGGGAAGGAAGTGTATTATTAAGATGCTGTATGGTGATGTGGACAAGCCCTACCATCTCACAGTATGTAATAAACATGTCTAAGGAGATATTCGAGACCAGAACCCTTCGAGCCAAGACAAGTAACGTCCATCTTAGCTTTCTACGTTACCAAGGTAAGCATATTTCGGACTAACACCGTAACATTTACACAGATGTACACGAGTACTGGCGATGACAATTATTTTCCCGAGACGGTCATCCGTGCGATCTTCCTATCCGAATGCCGTTCTGCGCGAGCGGCGGGCGCCAACGCCTCGCAATCTAATCTCCGGAGTCGGACGGCGCTGCGCGGCGCGACGCGGCCGGGAGACGCGCGCTGTGCAACTGCGGTGCGTGGGCAGCACACACGTCACGCGGCAGGGCGCGACTTCGCCACGTGGCAACGCGTTAGTCTGCGCGCGCCGCGATGAACTTGTCACGGGCGGACGTGGGTGCGCCGTTATGTCACCCGCCACGTGACACATGGCGGCACGCGTCGCCAGCAGCGAGAGACTGGCGAGGGGCTGACGGCGCTGGCGGAGGAGAATGCGGGTGGGTGGGTGGGTGGTGGACGCACACGAAGGAGACGGGGATAGGGGGATGAGGAGGAAAAGAGGGGCGGAGAGGGAAGGACGTAGAGGTGAGGTCGGAGATGGAGATGAGGTGAACGACGAGAGAGCGGTAACGTAGATATGAAATGAGGTGGTGAGAGGAAACCAGAGAGGAAACGGAGTACGAGAGTGAGATGGACAATGGGAGAGAGGAGACAGATGAGGTGAAGAAGACGGATGTGAGGGATATGGTGACCAACGGGAGACGTAAGACGTGAAGACGGAGATGGAGACGAGGTGAACGATGAGAGGGTGGTGACGAAGATATGGAATGAGGTGGGGAGAGGAAACTAAACTAGAAAGAGGAAACGAGTAGGAGGTTGAGATGGAGAATGGGAGAGCGGAGAGGAATAACGTCAAGATGGAGATGGGTATACAGTGAACTACAAGAGACGGAGCCAGGGAGAGCGGAGGTGAAGTTGAGAATCAACGGGAGATCGGAGACTGTAGAGATGAAGAAGGCAGATGGTTAAAGTAAACAATGGGAGAAGGAGTTGGCGGAGATTAATAAAACCGAGATTAGGGAACAAACATGCAGCTGTTGCAACGGAGAATGTGAATAGACGGAGGAGTCGGAGCGGATGGACGCGGATGGAATGAAGAGAGGTTGCATACAAACGGCGAAGGTGGGCGTTGAGATGGATGAGAAGAAACTGCAGAAGTTTAGTGAAGTGCCGGGGAATGAAGAAATGTGGAAGATGAAGGGTATTAAGGCGAATTTGTGAACTTGAAGGGAAAGAAAACGAAAGAAGGTGGAGTTGCTAATGGTGTAAGTTAAGGAAGATGTCGAGGCAATGAAAAAGAGGGATAGTGGAGAAGGATATGAAATGAAGCCATGAAGAGTGATACAGAGGAAGTAACAGAGATCGTAGCGTGACAATAACAATTTCCGGAAGCGTTGCAACATCTAAGGCTGTATCTGTTGGTGACTAGTTTTCACCGTCATAATTTCGGTAGCCAAAGTTCTTTTTTGTAGGGCAGTTGCATTCCCAGTTTTTTAAAGAGTTTTCAGAATCATTTATCGTCTTAAATTTAGATAGATTTAGCTATATCCTTGAATATTATTTGCCGCTATTCTATAAATGTATGATTGAGGTAATAGAATAATATTCATATAAAATATTTCCAACTTTCATATTATGTGATCACAAATAAACCAGCAGTTCTTCATCATCACATACGTTTTCACATTATTTCGATATTTTGTGATTTACCAAGATTCACAGTTCAACACAAATGAGATTTGCCCAATTTTAAGGCGTTCTCCGAGGGAATAATACTTGTAGAAAATTGGAGCCTTTTTTCTTAAAATATTGAAAATTTTGTGGTTTCATTGATAGTAATTCCAAAAATCAAAATATCATTTTCAAATTCGCAGTCTTGGGTTCGAATCGATGAAGGAATATGAATTTTGGGAAAAACCTACGTATGGTTTAGGCGACAGCGTTTACAACAGTCACGGAGATACGTTTCACCGTAAACAAATTTTTCAGTTTCAAAAACACATACATCCTGGATTCTGAATAAAGGACACGTTAGATGAAGTAGTTTCCTACAAGTAGGGACAAGATTTAATGACTTTTTCAATTTTAGGGCCCCACAATACCAAATTTCCTGACAAAAATATGCGAGTTTTCTCTACAACGTTACAGTCCTTTTTTGTACTAGTAATTTACTACGTAGTATGATGTAAAAGCAAAAATTACTTGCTGCCCATTTACCTAAACACAAAGGAACAATGAGCAAAATAAACAAAACGTTATATTGCTTCGTGTGTGGCCGAAAAACGTAATAAAAATCCCTCAAAAATTTATTTTTATTAATTTAAGTGAAAATAGTTGATTTTTATCTTGTAAAAATGTTAATGCTAATTTACAATACAGTGGGCATCTGCAGCCATCTACATCATCAATGGCCACGAAATAAACGGATTTCTCATATGAAGTTTTCCTGTAAAATGACATATTTTGAGAGGTTCCAACTCTCTTGGGAACAGACAATCTGCCAACAGCTGAAGATGTACATTGCAAACAAAAATAAGTTGTATCAAGATGTTCAGAGAAATGGAAAGAATTACAATTTTTAAATTACTTTGGTGTTTTGATCAATAACTAGATTATTCTTCGTAACTCGTCTGAATTTACGCTGAAGGAACACATGGCGTAGCTACAATTTCAGAGTGGCAGTGTTTTACCAGTTGCTGATTGTCAGTAATGAATGATCTTTCGATAAGACGAGAAATTATTAGACTCTTCCAGACCGTTTTTATGTGAAAATAAACCCGAGATATCAAATGCCTTATCAAATTAACGCTGAATCTTTATAAAAGTATTGTGAACACTCATTTTAAGTGGGAGAGACCTCAATGTACAAAGTTCAATATATTTTAATTTATTTTTATATATCACTCCAGGGATCCTTATTGTAAAATTAAATTCTCTCAAGAATTGAAAGACAACACTTTAAATAGGAAGTTTCGTCAATACCCTTCTCCCTCGTATATACGAAGATTTAGACGCCACTAGGGAACTTTCGCAACTAGGCCAAGTTGCAGAAGCACCGCGTGCAGAATCAGATTATGCTCTGTGTGGCAGGCAAACAGAACAATGTAGTTCCGCATTTGCTGCGCTCTAAAGGTTTTGCTGTCAGAATACATGAAATACGTTCACGAATAACTTTCAAGGTAAACCAAGGTACTGTTCAACCAAGTCAAGTCATTACGAAACAATCGCGAGAACTTTAAGATGCAAGTTTGAAACAAAATACGGTATTTTTAGAATAATTTCCGAAATTTTTACCACTTTTATTGAATTTTTAAGAGAGAACCGATCATTTAAAATATTTTCTGATCTTCCAAAATTTCCAAGTAGGCTTAATTTAGTAGACTTATTCAGAACCGTGAAAAAGGGTATTTTTGTTTAAGAAATTTAGATTAACATTGCATTCCAGCTTTCAAATATAGACTGTAATATTGTAATTAGATTACGAACACGAAAATTCTTCGATTTGGCGTATTACTCATTGGTATTTCATATTTATTTCTATGGAGTTGAAAAACTTTACACCTGTATAATAAAAGTTTGAAGTATGAATCAGTATTATGGTGGAAAAATAACTAGGGATGAAATGTTCTTAAAAACAAGTTTCCTGTAGACAATTTTAGTGGAAAACTCATTAAAAGTGTTACGATTATAATAAATGCTTCGTAAGTCGCTTTATTCATAGGATAACGGACGGATAAAACCCGTTTACTGCATCGAACATTCTACGATTCTACGTAATTCTACCACTGCCCTTTCATTTGGTGAAAGTAGAATATAAAATCGTTTTCTAATGTGAAGTATTATATTTGACAAAATGTAATATAAAAATGTCATCATTCTTACGATCAAAAAAATATGATGTTTGATAACATTGCTGAAAGCAAGTAAAATTGATCACGTGTAACATATAGGAAACATTATTTCAACTTAATACCGTTAAGCAAGAACGCAAATGGGATGCATCTGTTTTATCATACGTTTTAACGAGAGTTAGACATTTTAGAGGACGCGATTTATTTAGGCGGGCTATTTCCCTCTCAGCAGTCTCTAAACCGTGCTAACGGCCGCATAGTCTCCTCCCAGACGCAGATGCGCTGACGTCGGATAAATACTACTATAAAGAGACGAGAAGGCGGGTGTTGCGGGAGTGATTCGTGATGTGATCACGCAAGTGACCTTCAGCCACCTAAATTCTCTGTTGTCAGTTCAACACAACCGAAGGCTACTCTCCTCTGAGTCCAGCAGCACGTGATGCCCTCTGCGGCACAATCCATATGAAAAATTCAGAACAAACATTCGTGCCCAGGGGATTATTCGAACCTGCGGCATTTTGGACGAAGTCGGTCAGTAAGTACTACTGATTGCTTGCTTATTTGGTGTTTCCAGACGCATCAATTGCGTAGTACATAATTATTATCCGGGAGGTGGCGACGTCCCTCGTCCCACTGGAATGTGATGTGTCACTGACTTACACGTCACATTGCGGGATTTTTCCTTCTGTATGTATCTCCTAGCGGTATAGCGTCCCAGTTAAATATACTCTCTTATCTCTCGACTGGTCTCCAGACACGAGTACAGTGCATATAGGTGTGAAGTGTGTGTCTGTGTGTGTGTGTTTGTGAATGAGTATGTGTGTGCCTATGTATATGTGTGTGGGGGGCAAGAGGAGAAGGGACGAGAAGAGGAAGAAAAATTCGCATGAAGACTGCGGGTATTGCTCCGGCTTCGCCTCCTGATGCTGAGTGGCGAAAAGACGAAAAACTAGCAATTAGAGCAGCAGGCCTCTTGAGTTCTTCTCTAGGAAATAGTTGAATTTGACCTGGCTAGTGTTGAAAGTACAACATCGGAGGGTTTGAGACTCCAACTAAAGAACCACCCACAACACTGCAAAGTACACAGTAGCGCTCAGTACTGGCGCTAGGCGTGGGCAGATTGGGCAATTGTCCGGGGACCCGCCATTCAAGGAGACAGATGATGGGACTGATCTAAAAAAAAGGAGTGAAATATTGAAAAAGAAATTAGAATTCGAGAAAAACGTTATCGTCATTTCATAAGTCGCGTTACAGTAGTCTGATATTTTATAAAATTTTCGATTAATTTTTTACCTTAAATAGTTAATTATTACTTACAAGCTAAAACTCTTTGACATTAATGAAATGACACTAAAATTAAATTAGATTCTACGGAAATTTATACTTACTATTTCATGTATTTAACAAGAGATTTTATTAAATGCTAAAGATTTTTAAACGTTTTAAGCTCACCGTGAAAATTGTATTATTTGACCACTGAAGAAATGAAATGTTCCAGACAAAGGCATGTTATTGCAGAAGTATTTTTCTGTGATGATGTTTTCATTGCAGTGTACAGTACAAATAACTCATCTGGCTGTAATAAATACTCAAGTTTGGAGTATTTTAGAATTCTTGGAACTCTTGGGCAATACTATTAAATTATTTTACCTTAAATCAGATTGAATGAATCCCAAGGTTACTACATTTTAGAACGTTTGTGCATAATTTCAATACTACTCCGTGATCTTAATTAGTGATCATTAGTTCTGATAATCGAGTGTTTTCCCGTCAAAAGTATTTTTTAAAGTTGTCCTCGAGCTTTCGACAATTTTCCACAAATATTTGAAAAAGTAAGCTAGTGAATACAAAATGACATTTGTAAGATCGTTTCGGGCACATTTCCAACTCTATTGTTATTAGCTTCACATGCCCCATTCCACGAAACTCAGCGGACTTTATCCGCTCTAATCAATAGTGTCGTAAATATTGATTTCTTGTCGCAGGATCTACATACGAGTATATATAGCAATACCACGTCATTTACTCGTCAAAGCCGCTTTTATCATTTTCAACTATCAAGCATTTTGCAATTTATTTGATAGGAAAGTTAAGAAAATAGGCGAATTTATTAATGTTTGAGGAAATAACTAATACCGATACTGTAAGGGAGGCAATGTGTAGTAATTGCTAAGAAGCCATTAATTTACGTAAAAAGATAAACTTGTCATGTTTATGCACATAGAAAGACGAATGACTACAAAACACGGAGATGTTTTTGGCTCATGCGAAATTATTTTGAGGCCCAAATTTTCAGGTTCTGACTTCATGCCTCCATCTTTGATTTCAGAAGGAGCGCTAATCTTCAGACGAGAGGTCATAGCGTCGTTGAAGCGTCTTTCGTAACGGGAAGAAAGTAGAAATATTACAAAAGTTTCCTCGGAGGGGGCAAAAAAGACAAGGCCGCCAAAGAAAAGTAGAAGGCCGTCAGAGCTAGCGCTTGGCCGAGTCCTGAACGACAATAACCCGCAAATGCCACTCCTTGCCAATGGGTTGGATAGCCACCTCGAGAAAGTTCGGTGCCGGTTTAAGAGAACGACAAAATCTTCGTTTCCTTCGAGAATAAAAGCAGGTCATTAATTTCCTCGAGAATCTCCTTTCTCTTATCGACACAGAACTAAAGAAGCCATCTTTAAAATCTTTTCTGGCAAGCTTTTTTATTTTACATTTTTGAAAGATGCAGATCTCAATTTGCGGGGTTATTCAAGGGGGCATTGTAATATTATATATTAAGTTTTCTGTAGTTGAAACTTTGAATTAATTCTACAGGTAATGAAATATAAGGTTGATTGATGTTAAAAGTTTAGTAGTTAAAATGGTGGATATTTACAGCTATTTTGATATTTAATCACAGCACATCAGTAATAATTTGCCCTTTGCGTGAATTAAAATTACATTTCTATAGTTTACAGGATTTTAACAGTATAATATTTAGGAAGATGTTGCAATGACTAATTGTATATTGAACTCTAAATGTTTATTTAAAATTTTAAAAGGAAATTTTGGAGTAAATCTAGAATAGAATATGTCAATAAAAATTTGTTTTCGAGGAACGAAATGCAAGAAGCAATACTAGAAAATGTCTTAATTTCATTCTAATAGAACCACGTTTATTTACTTTGAAGGAGAAAATGAACGAGAACGATCTTGCACGAAAACGAGACATCACTCAAGAAAATGATTATTTCCCGGTTGTTTAAATATAATCAGCATAGAATAAAATGATTATTTACAATATAACATGCATTACTCATCGTACAAAGTTTCATTGAATAATGAGAAACCATGCAAGGAGACAAAAATATTTTCTGGTTAAAGATCAGCTGCGTACTCAACTTTGTAAAAAGTATCATTAATATTTTAAACACAAAGAGAAAATATTCGTGTGCTATCTATTTCCATATCTGCCTACCTACAAGCTTCTGCCTACAACAATCATTCTTAGTTCTCGAACCGCTGGCGGCATAATTATTGTGGCGCCATTATTCTCGTGCACGGCGGTTTTACAGGTAAGCAAAAACAGCGTCTAATAATCTACCGTAGTCTATTTCGAACTAGACTTCGAAATGGACTCACCAAACACGTCACTTTAATAACAGAAATTATTTATCACAAACGCTAAGAGCGTAGTAAGACTCTTTCAACATTATTGCTAAATATTAAAAGTGATCAGCGGTAAATGGTTCGATGTTACTAAACAACAGTATTCAAGACCTTCATAATTTATGAGAAATGTGTGCCTATTACATTAGTTAAAAAACACATGTATGTTAAAACACCGAATGCCTTCAATTATGCAATTCCCATAGATTAACAACATTCAACCAATGTAACTTTAATTTTGAATATTACTGTTCAGAATTACAAAAATGGGTGTGGTCGTCATGAAGTAAGTAAGCAGGAGGACAGCAGACCTTATGACCAGAACCTTAGCATCACAAAGAAAATTTTAACTCTTACCGTTTTGTTCGAATATCAAATTATTGTTGGAATTAATTTTAACGGTTCAGCACAATACAAAAATAAGAAAATTAATCGTTCAATTACCCTTCTAATTTATTGTAAATCCGACGGTATGGCTGCAAATGTATCACGGATATTTTCCATAGAAATTAATAAAAAGTTAAAACGCTAGAGATTAAATATTCAGGAATCACTCAGCACGAAATCATTCAGTATTATACGCACGAAGCGTAGTATCGAAAGAAATGAAAATTAAAAATAAAATAATGTAGATTCGTTCAGCATCATTAAACCTGCAGTGCAAACACACACAAGCTAGCAGTGTTACTGTGAAGAGAATATTATTTGAATCATTGCCTGTCGGAAATTTGTTGCCTGTTTATTTGGATCATTGTCTCTCAGAAAAACACAAATTTAATCTTTAAACTCAAGCATTAGTAAATTTATGGAAGCAGAAATGTGTCTGTTTATAATATTGGTTTTCAAAATAAGAAATTGCTTTAATAAAGCATAAATAACCCACGTTTATCGTAGTATATGAATTCAGTTGAATTTTCGATGACTGAAAAATGAAGGATTATGATGACGTAAAATACGACTCGAGTAAAGCTCTACATATTAGATTTTTAAGCTCTCTACAGATAATGTAAACAAATTAAGATACAGCAAATGTTAAAATTCTCAAAAATAGATTTTTCCAAATTGAACATTTAAGTTCTAAAGAGGTATTGATGAGAACAATGAGAACTATCATTCAAGAAACGGTAGCCAGACACTGACAACCACGCAATTAATTAGGTAATTACCCAATGCTTTTTCTACAGTAGGTAAAACTAATTAAAAAACTGGAAAGTACAAAACATAAATATTCCTAAAAATAAAATTCTCTTAAACTGAAAATACTAGATTAAAATAGAAACTAATTATAATCGAATATAATTGACAGAACTTATTATTCATATTGACATCATAATGTCGTTTGTAACCGGTGTGCTGCATTTGAACCAGCACAATAACTGAAATTGTAGCCAAAAGCAGGCGAGCACATCGGTTGACATAAAATAAGAATCACATAAATACCAGGTTTCTCTATACCATCCCTTTAACAATTAAAACAAATTTTAAATTAAGCAAATTTTCATAAAATTATTACTACCTACAAAAACTTTTCCCAAACTGAAAATCCAAATTTTAAATTGATACAGGCTTTGACGGAAAATAATGGGCAGATCCTATTAACCATATTGACAACATCATAATGAATTACACAGCCATTGGGTTCCATTTGCATGAGAACAATTGACAAAATACAGGGAAGCACAGACAGGTCACCTCGTCGAATAACATAAAAAAAGACTTCCATTAATACAGTTGGTTGCAGAGAGTAAAACAAATTCTAAATAAGGCAAATGCACAAAAGACAAATTTTAATGAAAATACGTCTTTCCAAACCGGAAATCAAAGTTTTAAATGGGTACTGTTTTTAATGGGAAGTAGTCGACAGATGCCATTATCCATATTGACAACATCATCACGTCGTATGTAACCAGTGCGTTTCATTTGTAGGAGGACAATAGTGGAAATATCGCGAGTGAGGGTCCAGGCCGGCGCCAGCGTGGCCGCACGCCTTCCGTCGCAGGCGCGGGCGCGCTCACCTTGGCGTCCGCCGGCGGCAGGCGTCGTGGCGTCGTCGGCCGGCAGCGCGAGCGGCGGCGTCGCCGGCGTCGCCGTCGCCGCCGTCGCGAGCACCACCGCCGTCGCCGCCGCCAGAGCCACGCCCAGGCGCCGCGACGCTCTCACGCCGGCGCCGCGGCGGGGCCACCACAGCATCAGCAGCCGCCACCACCACCACCACCAGCGCCGCATGTCGCCGCACCACCGGAGCACCACCGACGCACCACCACTCGAAGCACACACGCACGCACGCACCGTCGAGTCACCTCTGCACCAGCTCCATGCGCGATCGCCGACGCGACGGCCGGCCCGCTCCCGGCGCCACAAAAAAAATTGCTTCTCCCCGACGCTAAGGAATTCACTGGCGGCGGCACGCGCACGCACTCATCGCACGCAACTCGACCTGCGACGCGACTCGCGCACTGCTGCGACTAGTCGCTCATCCTCTCCCGCTACTCTCAAAACACCACAGCTTTGTACATCAACATCAACACGCACGCAAGGGGTCAAATATATTTTTTCTATTCGTTTCGGAGGAGTGGGATTGTATTAAGATGTTCCGAGTCACTTCTATATATTTTTTTAAAAATTTATTTTTCCCCACCCTAGAAACACACGCTCCACCGTCAGCAGCAACAGAGTAAGAGAGAAGATCACAACGCAGGCGAAGGCGCAGAAGCAGAAGAAGAAGAGAAGCAGAAAAGGAAGAGGCGCAGCGCCGCTAGTGGCTAGCGCGGCGTGGGCGTCTTCGGCGCCGGAGGCTGCGTCGTCGGGACGGCGGCGGGCGAGCCGTGCGTCGCGGGCCGCAGCAGCGTCGCGACGCCGCAGGTGCGGGCGCGATCCGCGGGGCGCGCTGCGCGCGGTGCCGGGGCGACGCAAGCGCTGCTGCCGTCGGGCGGCGCGCGGGGCGCGGAGCGGGGCGGACGGGGTGGTGCGGAGCGGGGAGGGGTCGAAGGGTTGGACGGGGCGAGCGAGCCGGCGCGGCGCGGCGCGGTGAGGCGAGGCGGACGAGCGGGCGGGCGGGCGGACGAACGCGGTCGACGGCAAGAGGCGACTGCCGGCCGCGCGCCGCGGCACCCGGAGCGAGCGGGGCGCGTCGAGGCGGCGGCGGGGGCGGCGGCGGCGGCGCGCGCATCTCCCGACCGCCCGGCGCGGGGCGCAGCGGAGGCGGAGGCGGCGGCGGGGGCGGCGCCCGGCCATGCGAAGCGGAGCCGGGGTCTGGGCTGCGCGACACTCCGCGAGATGGGATGCGGGCTCCGAGTTCATGCCCCACCTTCGCAAACCGAAGCCTATGAAAGCCTTTGGATTTTGACAGATTTATTATTAATTCTCTAATAACGTTTTGGGAAATTGGTAGGAGAATATGTTAGCTTCGAATTCACTAAACGCACATTCACCAACCATACAATGCTGTAAAAATATTAGTTAATTAAAAATATTAAAAATAATTTCACGGCGTAAGTCTTCATAGCACTCCACTTCATAACCCTGCAGTCTATTCAATAGAAAATACTAGTAATTCAACAGTACGAAGTTATTAGTAAACTACATTTATCTAATATACACAAAAACAGCTAGAAAGCTAGTTTCTTTGCAATTTTTGGTGGTGATTGAGATAATTATTTGTTAATTCACTCCCAGAGATTAACCATGCAGTGTAATGTGGCAGAATGTTGGTTTGAAGTTTCTACATTCAAAAGAAAAAAAAGAATATTGTTTGTAGTGCAAAGTTCGTACTCATTAAAAAGGGAATGGTAATGTAATTATCTCGGTAAAATTAACAAGAATTAAACTTCACATATGATTGTGTTTCGTAATGAACAACCTTAAATTTTATGTAACACTGACGTATTTTCAAATATGATTGTGTTTCAGAACTTTCGAAAGGTAAAAACTGCTACGTAGATTGAAAATGCAATAATGAAATGGAGTATGAGGTATTTACGTCTCTTTTCATTGAAAACTGTCCTTTTGCGAGAATAAATTGCATTTAAAGAGTTGAGCACTGTTGTGCGTTGAAGTTGTGTTGCGATTGCAGAAAGCGGCTTCATAAGATAAGTCACACTATAAATATTGTGTTTTTTCACATTAGTCATTGATCCCTAGAAGTTATTTTTGCACATAATTACTATTTGCTGACCGTATTAAAGATTTTAAAAGTATTTTATATTCAAATATAAATTAATTAGGAAACTGATGTTAAAAAAGTTTCACAAAAAGATAATACGTGTCGAAGATTTGTTATAAAATTATAATGTGATCTGCATTTATTGCACTTTTTAAAGTTATTTCACTACAGAGACCTTCACTTTTTACTCCTCTTATGATTCATGAAAATGAGACTTCACGACTTTTAACTACGAACTACTACCATAAATATTGCACACTGTTGTTTCACAGTAGATTGTGCATTCAAATTTTGAATTAAATATATTTTTCCTTTGTATTTGTGATTGGAAACGGCAAAATATGTAATTAATTCTGTAAGGATACTTGACTTTATAATAATCAGGAATTAATATCTGCGACAATTGCAGCGCTTTTGCTCAAACGCGCCTCTTCAACGTCAGCGTCCGTGCGTCGGAAGACTGGTCACCATCAAAACGTTGTTTAAGCCAGATGCCGCTTGAATAACTTTTTAAGGCTCATTTGTACAGATTGCAAATGTAAACAAGTGAAAATTTTGTATTTCTTCTTTATGACACTTTCGGTACCCTACCTGTATATGTATAATTTTTTTTACACTTACATGCACTTTTTTTTTCTTTCCAAATATTAACTATAAATCTACCAAAATGTGTTCCTTTCTTTATGAAATTTAGAATGTTCACTATACTTCTATTAAAAAAATGAAAGTTTTGTCTGTAACTCTAAAGTTAAAGAATGTTTCAAACAAAAAGAAAAATGTTATTTCCCCATCACCCACAAATTGCTACAAACCGCACCTCGATACCTTAAATCGTTTTGAACATATTTGCTAAGGAGAAGAAGAGAAGAATCATTTTACAAGTCTCATGTTGTACACACTTCTAAATAGTCGTTATTCATTTCTTGTTGGCTCGTTAAGTACAGAGTAAGTCAGCCAGGCCTCTGGGTAAAGTAGACGCAAATCCGGCAGGGATATGATACAAGAAGAAGAATGACCCACATGATATTAAACAGGATGGAACAACTAAGTGATAAAACTCCTTGTAATTCCTCAAGCGTGCAAATACGAATATGCCATATGGATAGTCGATTGCATAAAGGGGTGCTACTTCATTACAGCATACTTCGTCTTTGCATTATTTTTTACTACGAAGATACAAGGACAACTTTGTTTTTTAATGGAACACAATGCCAAGATTTAGCGTATCGTAATGGGCTTAAAGAGACAATTTCAAATATGTGTACATCTTCGTATTGAAGCGAATCCTTTTTTAGAAATCGATGTGTTTTTGTAACGTATTTTTGTACTGAAGTAGCACTTCTCCATTGAACCTTCCCTGCCCTCACCTAAGAAACTAAAAGAAAATATCTGTTGAATGGCTTTGCCGGTCAATCAAAATAACATTTAGTGCAGAAGTTCCAACTACGCCAGACGATATGAAGCGACGTATCACCGAAGCTATATCAAATATATCAAGTGACACCCTCACGTCTGTTCATTTTTTCTTCGAACGGTGACTGCAAAGATGCATTGCAGCAGATGGGCAACACTTCGAGTACATGCTCAAGCAAAGCAATGTTCTATAACAATATACTTGGTATAATATTTGTTAGTTTTTATTTGTATTTTGTGCGAAATGTTTTCTTTGTATATGACGGTTAGATCCAAATAAATTATGAAAAAATAGATATTGTTCATTTATTTTTGTATTGTTTACTTAAAATTTACAATAAAATATGTTGTGGCAGTTATCAAAATAGCAGAATACCATTTACATGACAAAACAAGAACTTAACAGAATCCTGTTTGCAAAATTTACGTCTTCCTTGGACGTCATCATCTTTCGGCAAAAGACAGTAGTTGTTACTGTCCTCAAATAAATGAGCGCGTTCGTCTGAAGGACAGACTTGCGAAGTTCCCCATTTAATTAGCAGGAAAGATCGAATGAAAATTGCCTCCTTCAGTGTAAAAATACGTTACAAAAACACATCAACTTCTAAAACACGATTCGCTTAAACACAAATATGTACACAAATTTGAAATCGTCTTTTTTATGTCCATTGCAATACGCTAAAATTTATCACAGGGTGCCGCTTAAAAAACAAAGTTGACTTTCGTGGTAAAAAGTAGTGCAAAGACAAAGTATGCTGTAATGAAGATCCCTATTTATGCAATCGACTTCGCAAATGGTATCTTCGTATCTTGAGCGGTTGAGGAGATACAAGGGGTGTTATTATCACTTACTTGTTCCACCTGAATAGTGTATTTACAAGCAGTTAATTGGATAGTATATTAGATAAGAACACAAAACGGAAAATAAAAAAAATTAATTGTGGGAAGTTGCCGGGCTTGCAGGCCGTGGTCCAACGGAGACTTCTCCAAACGTTTCGCCTACAACTGTGGTAGGCATCTTCAGTGGTGATGCTGGCGAGGGCGAAGAACTCTGTCCGGCAGCACGTCGTCGACTGATGCACTCAGGCGTCGAGGAGCCGTATTTATACGCGCGGTTCGCGCCGAGGTTCGCGCGCTCGCGACTGATTCGGCCGCGTCACCGGTGATCGCGCGTGATTGGCTGGGCACGTCGGTGGTGTTAATGGGCTGCTGCGCCACGTCAGCGGTACTGGTTTCTTCGCCCTCGCCAGCATCACCACTGAAGATGCCTACCACAGTTGTAGGCGAAACGTTTGGAGGAGTCTCCGTTGGACCACGGCCTGCAAGCCCGGCAACTTCCCACAATGAAGAAACCGGCCGTGAAAGCCTACATTGTATGTTAAAAAAAATTAAAAAATTAAATTAAAATTTTAATTAATTATTGTATTAAATTTTGCATTATTGTAGAATATCGAAAACGAGTCAACCTAGAAACAATGTTTAATATTATGATTTAATTTTTCTTAACTATTCCCACCTTGCAGAAACTGTTTCTACATTAACCCCCAACTAGCCACGAGCTTCTGTGATACCCAGTGCAAATATTTTACTGGACATGAAAAATTGGCAATGCTGGTCATTGTGGCTTGAGAGCAAATTCAGTTTGTTAACAGACGGAAGGTCAATAATCTATTGTGTTAACAGACAGAAGGTCAATAATAGTAAGACGAAACATATTCATTGATTCAAACTAAACTTGAATATCTGTTGGTTGGTAGAAAGCCCATTATATTATTCTGTTAGAAATTCAAAATATGGTATGTTTAACGCTATTTAGGATAAGCCTAAACTGTATTAAATTGTTGCCTCTATCTATATTTATTGTGAAACACAATCCATAAATATCTCCATAAATATAGTAATACAGATCTTCATAATATCTCCATTATATATGTAATATATAGTATAATAAATTATATTATATATATATATAATAAAGAAAATTTGAGAAAGTTAAAGTTGCAGTTTCGTTATTTATCAGACATTTAAGTACAGTGTGTTTCGCGCATAGCCTCGACCTTGCGGTGTGATGAAGTAGGCGCAACCTATAAAAGATTAATGTCCAAAAATAAAATAAAATAAAAGAGATATGTCAGGTTCACATTCAAAAACACAAGTAAAGGTGTCTAACGGAGGGTTAAATGAAGAGGTTAAGAAAGAGTCAGCTTACACAAGTTGTGTACATTGGCCATTCAGGCCGCGGGCTAGAGTACAGCAAGGTGTACAATTTGCTCGCTCATTCTCTTTGTGCGATTCAGCATTGAGTGCCGAAAGTTCGAGCACCTGCCCATAGAGTTATCTGATTCACTGGTCAGAGCAATGGCTCCGATTGCTTCACCTCATGAAGAAGGGATAGGTGGCAAATGTTCATAGCCTTGCCAAATGAATTAACTCTAATCAACAACCATGAGAAAAGTCGTAAAAACGGTTTAATACGGCTACATTTACTAGTATTAAAAATTAATACATAATAGAAATGTAAAATATTAAAAAAGTATTCTATAGATTTTTTTAAAATTATGGATCGAAACAACGTTTTAATTCTTTCCGAAACAATGTTTCTTGCCCATTCTGATACAGATTACCAAATGCACTTACGTTTCTTTCACTTGCTACCATTGAAACAGAAATTCAACGTATTCCGTTTCTTTCAGTCTAGTGTAAACATCCTTTTCACATGATTTGTACTCTTCCATTAAAATAGAAACTTTGTGGCATTTGTAACTTAGGGGTTTACACTTTATTTCGCTATTCAACTGGTTAAGTGACCTATCGTGTTCCAGGGAAAAAGGCCTATCGTTTACTGGCCTATCGTGTTCCAGGGAAAAAGAAAGAAAACACGTGTACACTGTGGAGAAATCACAGTACATTTGTTTCCTTTTATTTAATCATTTTGTAACAATTCTGTTGCAAAGTTGCAAGTTGAAGTAATTCAAAACGGGAGAAAACATTAATGAAGGTATTCATAACGAACAAAACAAAACATGATGAGAAATTAAAACATAAAGAGAATAATCAAATTCATTAGCATTAACAATAACAGCATAGGAAGTCTCGTAAACGACGAACATTCTCATTTTCCGACAAGGTTCACGTATACAATATCAGCAAGGTCAGTTGTCCTTGCGCGCGGTTTACGGTCCGTTTGAAAAGGTACTTTTCCCGCATTTGCCTGATATTGGCGGGAGAAACTACCTACCGATCAGAGGAACCGAGAACCAGAATTCTCCTGCAGATAGCGACTGAATTCGATGTATCAATAGGTTTTTATTGATTGTCTTTCTTCATTGTATAAAGAAAGATTCCATTCATTATAGATAATTAGTTGATAATAAAATATATTTCATACAAGGTTGAAGTTTGTACATAAAACAAGTTGGAGTTTGTACAACGTTTCAGAGATCATTTGCTTCCATCATCAGGTACTTTTTGGATAAAATAATTATGTAATAAATTTGTTTTTTTATTGAGGCTGGGATCCAACTGTTTTTAATATCCTCTTGGGGGATCGCTAAGAATCGCTTGAGATCTATGCATTACTACTATTACTAGTATTACTACTACTACTACTACTACTAGCTAGCTAGAATGGAAAATCCTCCACCTTTGGGACTCGAATCCTAAGCCATCCCGATCAGAGCCATCTCAGAGATATTGGCAATGCTTCCTTCTAGGCAACTCAGGCACCGTAACTGCCGAGGCGCCGAAACGAAATCGCTTCATGCGGGACTCGACCGCTGGTGGTCAAGGCAACGCGCGGAGTCGCGGTGACGCGGCGACAGCATGAATCAGCGGCTGCCAAGCGGTCGCGTGGCCCGGCGTGCGGCCGCGGCGCCCGCCGCGCCCGCCGCTCGCGTGCTGACCAAGCACTCCACTTAAAAAGTCGTTCGCTTAATGGGGGTTTAATGAAGTGATTCCGGAGACGTCTCGTGACAATTGGGGTGACGCGCTAATGTTTTCGCAGCGGGGACGCACTTCTGCGAAGGGGAAAGGTTGCGACTCGGCTCGTGACAAACAGACGGGTTGAAATTGTCAGAGCAGCGCTTCTAATGGCGACTGATTTACGATGCTCGTTTGGGAGTGCGTTATGTGTTCCTAGAAGCCCTTTCGTCAGGCCTCTCGCAGGCAAGCAAATAAACAGTAATGCCATATGTTTATGGTACTTTTGCTAAAGAACGCATTGCAAAGCGTTCGAACACACCATTAAACGAATGGTTTATGGTTACGGCAGTATATGAAAGTCTCACTTCAAATGATAGATTTTCATTGAGGGATTGGCGCACGACATTCTCCGATACAGTAATTTGAAAAGTAGGATAAATGAGAAAAATATATTTCCTTTTCGGTATTATAGCATTCTGAATTAAAGAGCATTATAATTCCTTATATGTCGCATTGTGTAATTTGTCTGTGTCAAACGAAAATACGCTGTTGGAAATTACAGCATTATGACTTCGTGGAAATATAATCCATCATCGGCAAACAAATAGCCCGGATATACACTACTTTATAAAATAAACTGACCCAAAAAGATGAATATCAGAATTTACTACATTACAATTTCCTATGTTAAAAGCATTGGTCCCTATGATCTGTGGAACAAATCTCCCTATTATGCTACAAATCACGCTACTCCTTTTACTACTCTCGTATTTAAGGGGAGTGCTTCACATGACGGATGAACTTTGGTGACTCCATTGTACGAAAGGTTTCACTTTCCCATTGGTAATAATTGGAGCAAAATTGTAAAATATTATGAAAATTCTGTGCCTCATACCATTCAAAGCAGTTATTGGAATTAATATTACAGATTCAGATATCCTACGACCCTCATGAAGCCCGTGCTAACGTTCGTATATTGAAATGCATTACTTTCATGTGAAAAATTTCAGTATCGAAAACGTTCTTGAAACGAGAATTATTCTCAATCCTATTCTATTCATTACAACGCTTTTCGTAATACACAAATTAATAATGATTTAAAATTTCTTACTAAATAATTCAACGACATATATACTAGACAAACAACAAAACATTCATTGGAAATATTAAATGGAACGACGTGGAATGTCAACAATTTCAATTTAGAGAGTGTAGTCACATAGTTTCAATACGTTTTGTCGTATAGGGTCTTACAAAAACGCTTTCGAATTATTTCTGAACCGTTCACTGGGAGAACGAATTTACTCTTTTCAGAGCACGTAACATCGAATATTATATTAAAGAATTCTATTTTCGGCAACGTGAAAAAGCTTCATGTACTTCACGGAAAGAAGATAAAGCAAAATCGGGAAGCAAGAAGAATTTTTTATTTCAAAATTGAATGCTTTTTTCGCAGAATAAAAGGGACAAAGAGTGCTTTTAAATGTTCTGAAGAAAGATCCCATATTCCTCCGGAAGCATTTTTAAGTTGAACGCATGTTCAGTCTCAAGTCGAGTGTTCACTTCTTCCTTTCATCTATTTAGAGGAAGACGGCTATTTACCAGAGTAGAGGCAAATGCTTAAACATCTCAAATCCTTCAATCCAATACTCTCTAAGAAGTAAAATAACATGAAAACATTAAAAAAGTAAAAAGATACGATTTCTAAGTAAATTTATTTTAAAACATGTACGTAGTCTACAAGAATTAAGCTTAACATAAATTATTTCAAATTCTTTAAATTTACAATAATATTTACGTATGTATTTGGCATTTTAGGGTCAGATGAACTTGACTTTTGGCAGTTACCGTGTTTTCGAGTCACCGTCGGCCCTGTTCTTTTTATTAATTAAACACTCCCGGGGAAGGGGGGTAAGGAAGACTTGTGGCGAGAATGACACAATCTCATCACCCTTCGTAGCTTATGGTCTCCCTGAACTTCCTATTTCGTAACTCAACTATAAAATATAAAACAATTTTGTTTTAGGAAGCTACCTCTTCAGATTTGCCCTGAGATTTTCAAACCCGGAGCAGTCTCACAGAAAAAACAAATATTTATGTTATTATCACGTACTGTGGTAATGTTTGTAAATAATTTTTTTGATCCTATGTGATCAAAACTTATCATGAGTCGGCCCCATGGCCGAGATTGCTAAAGCAGTAGTGCCAGAGTGATCTCGGACCGAGGGGCCGCGGGTTCGAGTCCCGCCTCGGTTGTATGTGTTCGTCCTTTGAGCTCCTATCATCGCCATATCGTTTCATTCTCATACCATAATGTTAAATCCAATAGTGGTCGCCAATGACCTAGTAGTTGATGCGACCTTAAATAACAAAAAAACATATCATACGGTGTACTAACCAATACTTTGCCAAATTTAATATTTATTCATTTTTAATCACCATATTCATTCAGCATCTGAATCTATCTGATACCTGAATAATGAATCTGATATCTGGATGATGTAACTTACTGAAAATATTAAATTAAAACTCTTTCAAATTTAAAATAAAAACACATTTATTAATAATAAAAAACCTTAATATTGTGTTAAATGGAAATAATATCGAAACGTCTAGCTAAATTGACAATTTTAAATAACGACAACTATGTATGTTTTCTTCACACACGTAAGCCTTTTCTTCAGGATCATTTCCATAAGGGCAATTCACTGTATTCACTCCTCCAAATATTTTAGTCCATTTAATTTTGAATCACCTAATTACTTCACATATTAAAGCGTTCTACTAAATTTTACTTCCTCACTCAAGAACGTTTAATTCCTGACTGTTGATTTTCGCCCTTGCTTTTGGATGGACAGTCTCCATGACATCAAATATTGCCATCCTGTTATTTCATACTCCAGTACGCAGTTTCAACACACGTATTTCCGTCTTTTAGTCAAATATGGATAAAATACGAATAATACATAATTGCTACTCGTTTTTAACATTTTAGACACCTGTTCATAGAATAATCAACTTTATAATCTCTGAAAATTGTTGGAAAATACAGTTTATAAATATAGACACTTTCCAACTTATTTCTAAACTAAGTATAGTGAGTGTATTCAAAACTGTTCAATGAATTCGAAATTGAAAAGAGATACATTTCAAATAAGTTCATTTTTTCACCATTCTTAAATTAAAATGGTGTTTCTACCAAAGAACATATTTTCTCGCGTTATTTCTAACTGCTCCGTTATATTATACTATTACATAAACCTGCAAAATGTTTTCAACCAGCAAAAAATATACCGCTCGAAGACCGGAACTCAGATCCTCAGAATTAATTCGCCATCAGTCATATCACTAAACCACAGAAGCTCCGTAAGGGCCTAACTCAGGGCGACGTTTAAATAACTATATGCTTGATTCACGTCAAGTACCCTTAAAAATAAAAATATCCGTTCCAAACTCCCAAAGCCTCGAGTTCATTCAGATCGATTAGAGAATACCATTGTTGAAGAAAACCTGCCGAACGGCTTAGGAACTAGAGTTGACCACAGACAGACGGATGGACGGAGAGACAGGCGATTTGCCGTCAATCAATTTTTCGGGAATAATGATAAAAAACCTGGGATTCTGGCTACACCATGTAAATGGGGAATTTTTTTTCTATATTTAGCAACTGTATTTATCCACATTTTTGATACCAACGCTCGGCATTAAGAGTTTTTCTGCTAATAATTTTGCCGCTTTCTGGAGCACAATTCGTAAGGGAGAGAAATTAAAGAGAAAAATACCTTTGTAAGGACGAGAAAGTATGAAGAAAGTAGTGATAAAGATAGAAATTGCACAATTTAGGTTATTGATTTTATTCTTTCATAAGCATTTCACAAATAAAAACCAAACAACAGCAACCCAAATACCCAAAATAAACATCACAAAGAGTAATTTATAGACAAACAACTTTCACGATAGAAAGGAAATGATGCATTGAATGCCAGTTGGCCAATAAATCATCTAGCAGGAAATCAACGCGAATTTATAGTTTCTTCAGACATCGTTCAAACTTCAAGCAAAGAGCAGAAGATGATTTTAAATGAAAATCGAAACGGAAGAACAAAATTAGCTAGAAATTTTGACTTTCAGTAGAGTTCGATAAACGTTTAAGTTTCTGCCTTTGAACAGGAGAAAAAAGGAGCAACGCTCCTTTGGCGAAGCAGAGACGCGTTGTTTCAGCATCATCGATTCAGTTGCTACAATCAGCTTGTACTTTTTCCACTGCCATCCCTTTTTACGTAGCATCGGCTCCAAAACACACTTGTGCAATGGCACGCACAGGGTACAATCAAATGCTTCTATCTCCGTGTACAATGATACACATACTTTTGACTGATGTCAGAATGTTATCTAAATTCTTTCGTTTATAGGCCGAAGTATGTTTTTGTGATAGATCTGTGTAATAGACAATATGATTTTATCTGTACTTAAAGGCTTTATAAATCTAATTTAAATGAAATTACTCGGTAATATTATACATTCACAGTCGCTCAGAGGGTTGCTTTTGTTGCATCAGCGTAATTATTCGAAAAACATAAAATGTTTTAGAGAGAATAACCAAAATTTTTATTCTAACATTGATAGCCAACAATAGTAAACAATATTTGGAAACCATTCACAAAGTGTAGTAGTATTCCTATTGCTTATATGTTAAGTATAATTCATCTCGAGATGTTTGTCTAAAAATGAAACAGGTTTGTAATAGTACATTATGAAACGATGGTGAACTGACAGGTATTAATGCACGAGTCTGATATTACGATATGAGCGAGGAACGAGAGAGTATCGTAAACTTCACACGAGTTTTGGATCAAAGTGAAATTACGATCCAATTTATTTTAAATTATATTCCACGTAAAAATTATTAATAATAAAAAAATTGAAACTGACAGGCATAATAGAATATTAAATGTAATTTTAATGCATACAAACGAAACATATTCTAGAACGATTCTCAATGATTAATTAAGTGATGAAAATACTTTGTTTATAAACTTCTCTGTTATTGGTCGAGAACTTGTGTCGTAATTAAATGTGTATGGCAATGAGTATCATTATGCAACGGGTAGCAGCCGTCAAATGACAGAATTATACAACGGGAGTATAAAAAAATTACTTTCAATCAGTAACCACCCTAGATAGCCAAGCAACTAAAATGTTATTTTCGTGTTTTTGTAACATAAAATAAGTGCATTTTTAGGAACCTGTGAATGGAAAAAAATTCATTCCGATAAATTTGATAATACAATCGTTTTATAATCGTATATTGTATTGTATATCAACGCACTCCTCTAAAATCGAGAAATAAAAAATGTCAAAGCCAATTCATATACCTTACCATAAATACCATCAATGCTTAAAACATGTTCATTAATTCATTTCTCGCCATCTTATCTATTCTTCTGCAATTTTTGTTTTTACTTCGAACCTCCATCTCTTGTTTCTTTCTTAGTGCATTAGCAAATGATTCGTACCGCCACGGCCTCCACAGACACTAGCACCGACACATTTCAGACCTCCCCTTCACCGCTTCGGAGGCAGACGCACACCAGATCCATCCCTCCCCCACGAACGCACTCGACCGCATCTTCGCTGCCCTCTGCACCCGCCTCCGTCCCCGTCCCGTCCCCCTCCTTCATCGCCCTCTCCAACCAGCGAGGTGGCTACGCGCATCAGCTATCGCGACTGCAGTGTCTCCGACCTGGAGGGTATAGTGTTCGAGTCTCGACAATGCGGCGGCAGGATTTTTGAAACTTGGTGGATTACTACGTCGTGTTTAGCAGCTCTCTAGAGATTTCGAGCGGCCGGTTGCTCTGATCGTGGTCTCTCCGATAAATACCTGTCGAAATATAGAGCAGTACCCTTAAGGTGGCTCCAAACATTCGCTATTCGGCGAACAGCAAGCAACCGCTCCCGAGTAGTGTGGATGGGTCGCTTGCTATTTACTGAGTGACGAACATTCGGCGCTCTCCCTACCCATCGCGTGTCAGTCTTTTGGATACATCAAAGGGAGCAAACATTCACCGAACACATAATCTGATCGGGTCACCTTTACAAAAGGACCACGGGTCGCGCATAATCTTTCCTTCCACTCCCTTGTCCTATCGTCTCCCCTTAAGTATACTTACACTTACGTGCACTACACTAATACTCATGCCGGGAGATCGGTCGGAAACTTAGATCTTGTCCCGAATGGCGCGACGCCCCGCTATTTGGAGATACCTGGTTGGGAAAACATCTCTATCGGATAGGTATGTCGGCGCCGAATCTCACCATCCAACGAGGAAATAGCACCACCACCTTTCGAGGAAAGTATGCACTCCACTTACGTGACTAACGATCTCGGCAGTAGACGCGCCCGTAATCACTAAACAATTAGTGAAATATCAAAACCACCGTCACGATATTATCCATCACCACCACCTAACACACACTTCCGCCTACGCCTCTCCTACCTCTGGTGCGACCACCACTTTATTCGCCCTCATCTTGAACGCATTTCGCATTTCATCTTGACCATTCTTCTATGCCTGCCTGAAACGACCACCTCCGCAGCGCCATCTACCTCCACTTCGTCTCCGTGACTCAACAATACAGCCTCCGCCACCGTCACTGCTCACACCTCCGCGTCCTCAAAAATTTAACAGACGCCAATGGCTCCACCTTTTCAAACACCCCCCCCCCTACTTCCGCCACCACCTCCGTCGAAAAGTATGCCGCCACCTCTTCTTCTGCCAACATCTCTTCCTCTATCATCTTTGCTATCTCCACCGGCATCGCCTTCGCCTCCGTGGTCATTGCTGCATCTTCTTTCCCCATCACCTCTGCTTCCACTGCAGCCCCACACTACGGCTCCCTCTGCGTTAATGCTCTCGCATTTCCACCTGTCGCCTGCCGCGGCGCGGGGTCTAAGTGCTGGGCTATTAGCCTGTTTACACGGCAGCGCCCGACGCGACCACCGCCGCCCACAGCCGCTCTTTACTCTTGGATCGCCTATTCCCAACTCGCACGTGGCGCACGCGCCGAGACCTCGGGCACAAAGAGACTGGCGATGCGACACGAGATCCGCCCTCCGATGTTTGTATCAAGCTTCGTTAGCACTAGTCTAAGAAGACGATTGCTGACAATCCATCTGGATATATTGAATTACATTCATACTGATCGGCTAATATGGCTAGCTGACAATATCTGTTGACTCGACAGCCGGCGCTGACTGGGATATTTGAAGCTTCTAGCACCAACGGTGCCAGATTCTCTGGGAGAATTCTAGTTCTCCTTGGCGTCTCAGATCAATACCCGGCGAAAACTGGAGCAGTACTCTAACATACGGGGCACGGATCGCACACGATATTTCCTTCCGCATTTTTGTTGCATCGTCTCCTCTTGCACACACAAACACAATCGCACACACACACACACACACACACACACACACACACAGGCACTGTACTACCATCCACGTCGAGAGATCGGTCGGGGGTTTCAAAGCTCGTGCACGATGTGACGTCGCCTCACTAGCAAGATATCTGGGGAAAGAAATTCTCCGCAAGTTGTCATAAAAAGCTGCATTGAATCTCTGACTTTCCAGCGTAAGACGAACACCGCTACCTCCCGCCTGTATAATGCAGTGTACGCTTGGTTCTAAAAGTTGATACTTCCAGAATTACTAAATACCGATTGAAATAAATACTTTTACACTCGTTAACAGACATGTTAACATAACTTGCAAATTCCCCATTTGAGCTCTTTTTCAATTTTCCGCTTCAATTTGCTCATTTTGTTGCTCTTTTCTAATTTCATTAAATCTTCTATGAATATGTTGGCAAGACAATGAGTAGTTTAAGAAGAAACATTGAAAAAAGTAGTTGTCCTCCCGTTCTTCAATACCACTGAAAAGAAGGAATAAATTACTGTACTGGTCCACAAAGAAGCTCGCTTAATTAGACTAACATCTAATTAAATACGACAGTCACTGTAAATGATTTTCAAGGAATATAAACGTCTCCATGACTAAGTAATAGTTTTAGAAGGTTGTGTATCAGACTCCTTATTCGTTTATCTCCTAAAAGTTTTAGATGTTCCTTGAGAAGTTATATGAGAGTACCTTTTAACAGTTGAGAGTATAGAAAACGCTTGATACCCTTTCTCAACTCGCTGAAAACTGTAGCCACTTCGGGATCCAGGCAAACACCCCTCAATGAGCCAGATCAGCATATCTTAACTGTGATGGTCTAACATGGAATATGCTATCCTTCGCACGACCCACTTGATGGTCTATTTTATTGAGTGCAGAATTTGATAGATTATTGAACAATGCACCTTGTTTGGAAATTATTGATTTCATTATTCAAAGGTTAGAGGTCCCTAAGAAGCTTTCATTACAGTATCCTTTCTGCCTCCATCTAAAATGTAGGAGCTTTTCGCCGATAGGAACTACTTGTTAGTCTATGATAAGCTTCTTATAGCTTCCGTTATTAAACTTAAAGAGTATACAACCCGCTAAAGTGTATAGTTTGAAGTGTCCGGATCTGGATTGTTTTTCTCATGGTCGTATTTTTTGAAAGCATTTTAAATACTCGTTAAAATGACAAAAGTGAAAATTATGCGTTTTCCGTTGATAAATTAGAGAGGTAAGGTTTCATTATTTTAAATGGAAAATGGGTCGTAATAATCAACAAATATTATGAACATCTTATTTTATAATCAAGGCAATTTTATTCATTACTCAGGAACAGTGAGCACGTGAGGTAATTAACGAGTAATTTTCATTATTTTATTTTATGCCACGTATCATAAAATAAGAATTAAGAATTACTGTGGGAGAAATTTTAATTAATGGTATTATCAAAACAATACAATTTGTTCAATTTAATTCAAATGTCTTTAATGAGCGGTTGTGTAATAATTTCATTGTATTCAACAAGCACATTGCTTTACTGTAACCAAAAGACATGTACGTTACTTTACAACGTATGGCCAGATGAAATTAAACAATTAAAGTCGGTACACAAATTTAAGTTAAAAGTAAAATCTTTTCTGCTGCATAACTGTTTCTATACAATTAGAAAGTATATTGACTGTCAAAAAGAAAAATAATGTTTATTTTAATAAAACAATGACATATAATGAATTAGTTTGCATTTTTATTGTATACATTTTCAAAAAACCATTTAATACACATGTAACAAGTAATGTACTTCAGCTTCCGAGTTTATGACCCCCATCTCGTTCAGGTTTTTGTCCAGTTTCCCTGATCCATTGAGCAAATGCTGAGATGGCCCCTTGTTTTGCTTCTGGACGTAAATGTAGCTTCACTGTGCGCACGTTTTGTTGAGTACTCCTTTTGCTTGTAGTCGTGGGAGTAGAACTGATGTTCGTTACTATTTTGTTAGCAGTGCATAAAAATCAAATCAGCAGTTCATTTACCGTTGAAATTGTTTTTCTATAACTCGGGAACGAATCTGTCTAGTTTTTTCAAACGTTGCTAATCTCGTTTTTTTCTTCTTTCATTCTGGGCCTCAAGAAAATGTGTGCAGAAAATCTCTTCCCCATACGTCATACACAGATTTTACTTTTGTTTGACCAAGTAAAATAAAGAATACTAATACACTAGTACGATATTGTGGTTTTGAGTTTTAATTCACAAACAACATTTTTGAACTGAACTTATTGAAAGAAGGAATATTTACATTTTCTTAAAAAAACTGTGTTATTATCTTCAAAGAGACTCCTCGAGTACATTTCAGAGCCCTTCATGATGCTATGTAAATAGATGTAAAACTTCATTTGATGTATCATGCTTTAAAGAAAAATCATTGTGAGAAATCCGGTAAGTAATTAGACAAAAATATTTTCTTACAAGATATTGTACTTCTCAGTCTGAAGATTAGATAAATAGGCACACTACTTGTTTCGGGGAATTTAGAGGGGTAAAGAAAGTGCATTGTCATAGAAATAGGTTCGACAAGACATCAGTGGGAGGAAGAAGAGCTTGAATTTAGTGTCTTTAAGACTACTGCAGAATGTGTACATTTCTAAACGTTTTCGGATGCAGTAATGATGCCGATTCCTCAAGCCGTGCGAGAATGTTATTCTGGCACAGTTGTCGACCAACCACATTTCTTAGTTATACACAACAGAGTGACCTTACAGTCGCCTACAGAGCCGCTGAGTGCTCTGCCGCGACAAGTCGCAACTGTTGTAAGACAAGTGAAACACGAACGCCGTTCTGTAAGGTTAAGTCACCCATTTAGTATTTGTAAAAGATAAATTTCAAAGTCATAGAGAAAATATAGTGTTCTACTCGCGTAGAATGGCTATTATTCACTCGTATAAATTCCGACACTCACACCAAAATCCTGGAATACGTTTGAATTCATAGGTTTGCATTCACAAGGTGATAAGCTGAAAGCATAGGGATGGAGAAGCAGAAAATTCAAGTACACTGAATATCTTGTATCCTTTGCATGCATTGAAATCGCATGCACCTCGCTCGTGTCAACTCTTGAATAATAGCTATCATTCTACTCTCGTTGAAGAATATACTATTTTCGAATACGAAGTAGAGCGGGAGAAAGTTCTACCTCAACTACCTCACGAGAGCTAAGGTTATTGGATCTATGATATTAAAAAAAATTGTTTGAACAATATGTGTCTATATTGATGAAAAATACTAGCGCATAAACCTTACATTGAATTATTTCCTCAAACTGATATTGGCGTTACAACATTGGTCTAACTTCGACCAACTCTCCCGATTCCCTCATAATCCATCTACCGTCAGCTCCAAAGCAGACGTGATGGCCATTTTTAGTTACTCTTGCTACATAAACAAACTAGTAGTGCTACAAAATGGCATAGACTTTCTCAAAGTAAAGTATTCTAATTTTCTTGGTTTGGGCTAGTTTTACGGCCTTCACCTATTCTCTTGCCAGCTGTCATATATCGCCACCTAAAATTCATTTTTTTAAAGTTTTCTATATTTCTGTTTCCTAAAGGAAATGTGGAAATATTATAATTTTAAAAAATTTTAGAAGAGTAAAATCTCGTCCTATATGGAAATTTTCGTTTACAAATTTGGAGCACTTTTTAAGAAAAAATTGTTTAAGCCCTAGTGTAAATGCAAAATTAGAAGGTCTTTTCAATACGAATCATTTGTGTTTTACAAAAACTTCACATAAAGTCATTTTAAGCATTTTCACTTACAAATACAAAACTTTATAAGACATCCTTTAAAGGACATATAATCATAAAAGCAATAATGTGAACAAATCGCTGATAATGTAAATGTTAACTATGTGAGAGGCTAGTAAAAAAATTGCATTTTTGCAATCTTTGAAAAACCAAATGAATAGAGAAATGTCGTTTATGTCATCTCATATAGTACATTGAGCATTATTCTTACCAAAAGTTAAAAGAACAAATTTGGAGCCGTATTTGAGAAAATCTTGTTTTTGTTTATGTTTAAAACCGCACATATTGCACGCAATATTGACTAAATACGGGCAATCAATTTCATTTGAAGGTAAAAACATTATCTTTAATTTAATAGATGTAGGAAGTTGCCGAAAAAGTTAAAGGAACTATTGTTATTTTCATTAAAAACAGGAAAGCTAACAACGTAGGCTACGCTATCACTTATAGTGTCACCGCTAACTCATATCAGAAAAAATATCCATACCCTGGTATCATTCGAATGTGGAATATTTCAATCACGTATCTCGTGAGATCTGCACCAAACTACTGGAATCCTTGATACATGTTCCACAATATTGAACGTAGCCGCATCTTCTCCATAAGTAAGCATCGAGGCAAAATATGCGTCCGCTCACTCACCGGATCCAAAGGACAACAAATAACCCCAAGTGGCCCGTGGAGCTCTGCGATGTCACCACATGTGCATTCTTACTCGCGCTCTCCCGTTCCTCTCCTTCGCAAGAGTAGCAAAACATTCCGCACAGATATTGCAAAACGTTTTCATAGCGAAGTTTTCGATAGGGATGAGCCGGCTCTTGAAGGGGCTTGGAGGCTCTCCGTCCCTCTTCCAATACGATCGCGCAGCACGGGCGAGTGCTGTCGTTCTGAGGATGGAGGCTGTGCCCCTCGCGATACAAGGAGGAACATCTCCCGCAGCACAGCCAATAAGCACCCGCGGATCACATGAAGAGAGTTGGTGTTGAGTGAGAGGGAATTTTGACGTACGTCACAAAGGGTGCTTGATTGATTGGTTGATTATTTCGTGAATTTGGGCGCATTAGCTGCAATAGTCAATAGTTCTGTAAGTATAGTGAATGGTTTATTACAGGAGGTGGTGATATTATTTTCCATCCAATACTGAGATGCGGAGGTGACCTACATGACGGATTGCTGTTTGTTCCCGATCCATGTATCTCTCACTACTAGAGCACCGCCCCAGCCGGGACCAGCTCTAGGTTCTTGACTGGTTTTCTACGTGTGTGTTAGTGTAGTGCATATGAGTGTAAGTGTAAGGGGGTGGGAAAGGACAAGGAGAGGAAGGAAAGATCCCGTAAAGTTTTTCGCCCGTTAGTTAGGGTACGGCTTCAAAATTCCCCTGATATTAATCGAAAAAACATGGAAAAATACCGATCAGAACAGCCAGCCACCAGAATTCTCCTTCAGATAACGACTGAACTCGGTCTACCTAGTACGTAGCTAGTGTTCAAAATTCTGCTACAGAAGGGACTCGAACGGTAGGAACTCTCTGTCAGAGGCATTGCATTGACACCAGTGATGCCTTGAGCGGCCTTAGCTGGTACTGCTTTTTGGCTACATGCCACGTCTTTGCCCACTTGATCCGAAACAAAATTTCGGAGCGTCTAGACTTTCCGTATCTTGCTTTGTCTATTTATTTCTTAATTGCTCTTTACAGCTAAAGATACTAAGTATAGTATTCTACAAAGTATCATGTGACAATAGATCGATAGGAACCTCTTATGTAAACTCTAATGAAATTTTTTTGTATTAGGTACCCACAAAGTACAGTTCTGTTAATATCTCGACATCGATATTGCAGTATACTTGCATGCCGCTAGACATGATTGTCAAAATAGCGAAAGAAAACAGACTCAAACGACACCAAAATCCTGGAATACGTTTGAATTCATAGGTTTGCATTCACAAGGTAATAAGCTGAAAGTATAGGGATGGAGAAGCAGAAAATTCAAGTATACTGAATATCTTGTATCCTTCGCATGCATTGAAATGCATTGCGTATGGATTGATAGAATAAAGGAGATATACACGTACAGAAATAATTGAAGGCTTTTAACAATACTGGGCAAAAGTATCTAACATTGTGCTTCATTTTGTTGGCGCATAATTGGTATAACTGAACGACAGTTTATTCCATTACAAATTAATGATGATAGAATATTACAAAATACCGAATGTTTAATCAATCAATACCAATACCAAATGTAAATCAACATGAACAGGCAAAATATTGTAATATTCAATATTTATTTTAAAAACAAATATATGGCGGTCTCAGAATAAGGATCAAAAACTTCTAAAGCAAGTCCTGAGTTTGAAATCGATCACTTGTTTACAATAAACATTTACTGCGTATAACTGAGTTATTCACGTGTAGCAAATTGTGTAAAATTGAGTCGCAAAATTGGCATTGGCACTGACGTTTAGGCAACTTCTTATGCTCAGAGTTTAGATAGGTCACGTTCTCACACTATCAAGGAGATTTCATGCAGAGCATATGTACATTGCGGGTTGCGTCACAAACAGGGGAAAATACCGCTTATAATGCACTCATTGATTATACCTCGTAGTCCGTAATAAAACTGCGTAATAAGTTCATTTTAGACCACGGTACAGCCCATACACGTTTGTAACATAAAGATACCTGTTTATTTATAGAATCTAAAAAAATAAAGATACATATGATAATTCAATATTAAATATTACATACTAGTGGAAAATTATTAAAGCAGGTTTTGAATGAACAAAAATGCTTTTCGTTTTTAAAATGCTTAATTGACAATTTGTGTGAATATATTTTCATAGCAAAAACGTTTATATATTATTTTTGCGAATAACTATGTCATACGATTAAGTTACACTTCATATTCACCTGCTGAAAACGTCACACTTTCGTCCTTTCTTTACTATTATTAGGTTGCGAATTGTTAGCGTTTTACTTCGGAATACACGATATATTAAAATTTGCTAAAAGTGTTGTAGGATAGTGGAGGTCGGTGTTGTTGTGATGGGAGGATTTTCTTGGTTCATCTAAAACTATCGAAAGACTTATATTTACTTCAGAAGAAAACAGAACCACTCGTTTTTGTATTATTTTTTTGACATTTCCATTTGAATGACAATGGTTATTTATAGAAAGTGAGTGGGTTATGAATACGACTCCTTGCGGCATTTACATGTACGTGACAAAGAACACTTAGGACTGGTTGTTACGGACCCTGGACTTCAATTTCCTTGAAAATCGTTACAAAAAACTGCAAGAGACTTCTATATTTCAGCATAGTGTAATCTCTAAGTCCAGTGGAATGAAATCATGTTCTCATGGTATGGAATATTTTTGAGAATCTTTCGAAATCTTAAGAATTCCGTTTGAAAGCACGATGTTGCATCAGAATGTAATGAGAAGATTTATCACTTTGTTAATATTAACCAAGCTTCTAAAATCGTTTCATCACAAATTAGTTATTTGCGAGATATGATTTTTTCCATTACGTGAACTGATGTTACGATACACAAATTACTTTTACAGCGCCAGCGTGTCACTATATCCTTTTACCATTTTTTGTTGTTTATTGGGAATGCTGAAACGAGGTCTTTCTGTCCGTTATTCATAATTTCATTCTTATTTTGTGATGCAATGGATAATCTTCTATTCTAATACGAAGGAACCTATTTTTAAGGTAAATATAATTGTGTGTACTTTGTGACACTTTTCGTAGGATCGATGTCAAAGAAAGTGTAAAGTCTGTAAAATATTTTGGTAAAGAATACAGATTTAAACAAATATCGATACCAAAACGGCAAGAAATTCAATATGTAGAGTATATAATTTTTATTGCAGTCATTCAAGATACTAAACAAAATTACAAAGATTTATTATTAAAATTATAATATCAATTATAATACCGAATAAATATTTGCTCGTGAATTGATCAGTATTTAGTATTTTCTGAAAAAATAATTTATTTGCATGAAGAAATTTGGCAATTAACATTAACGCGCGGAGTCATGTGATGAACCTGTTGTCCGTCTGTTGTTCAATCTTCTGAGAGTAATACGCAGCCTTCTTGAACATATAGGCATCGCCGTCGTGGCTGCACGGTGCCACTTCTGCTTCGCGTCATATATCTTTCCGCTGCCTTTCCCCCAGCCGCACGTCAGTCAAGGCGTGCTATACCGGGGATATTAACCCTGGCAGGCATGAAAGGCCCATTTACAGTAACCCACAACACCATCGGGAAAGTTCACGAATAAACTAACTCTGATCCTGAACTCTCTTGACATAAACTCGGTAATAATTTTCTGCCACCGCACCGTCATGCAAAGTGGCCCTCCGGAGAGACTTTTGACGGTTTCCCTAACAGTCAGAATTCAATAAAAAGTGACGTGAAAAGGAAGGAAACTCAGATGCTCACCCCGTTTACGAGTCCGCAAACGTTAAGGAAGGCGATGAAAACGTTCTTCGTACGACTGAAATATGATACTGTGCTTGCGAGCAGGCGACGAAAGGATGTTTCTCATTAATATAACAATCGAGTTGTTCCGGACGACTTGCAGATAGATTTAGTGCCTGTTTCCTTTTGAAATTAATTCTCGTACACTAAAAGGTCTGCAAAAAGAACACACACAAAGATCATTATAATTCCATTGTATCATCGTTTCTTTACGCCACAAAAAATGTCATCCTTTGCATGTGAGAGCCGTTGGGGTTTCAATCGATCGCACTGTTGTTACATAATTGTTACTGTTATGTCATATCATTGTCGTTATATCGTAATTAGTAAACAAAGTGTAAGACGTATTCATTTTACGTATTACATCTTTCTTAACATAATTGAAATTTTCCGTTAAAGGTCAATGCGAAAGAAACAGAAAACAGGAAACATTTCAATATATTTTTACTAAATGTACTTGTAATTTAAAGGAAATAGAATTCTTATTGTTATATTCTTTAAACAAATTTAATTATATTATTATTTTTATTTTATTTTTACTATTGACGTTATTGTCATTATTATTCGCCAATTTAAATACTTATGGGATGTTGGTCACTTCTCAGCCTGCATATTTCAGCTATGCAAGTAGAGATGAACAAATATTTTCTCATAGCAGCGTCCGAGTCATTATTGGAGGAGATAAATTAAAAGTAAAGATCCCATGCATTTCGAAGCCTATTGTAAAGGAAAATTGGTATAGAGTGATGCACTACAACTCTTGCCCCGTAATGTAGATTTCGATTCGTGGGCTGTGATGTAGATTTTCTTCGGCGTTTGGTCAAAAGTGATTGGGGAAACAACGGATACATCTAAACAGAGCAAATGATTTCGACCCTCACATGAAACTCACTTGATGATGTTTCACGCATTAAGCTTGCCTCATACAAAGAGTAAGAAATAAACAGAGAAAACTTGACCCTGATTCCTTTAGTTTTTGAAATGAGACGAGGTTAAGTCGGTCGCCATATTGGAATTGAGTAATTACGACACATACACACAAGAATAGATACGCAAAACTCGACCACCATGAAAGGTGTATATTTATTGAAACTCCAAGAAAAGCGTCTATTGAAATATATGCTAGTAGTGAAGATAAAGTAAACGTCTGTAATATTTCTGAGGCTTTGTTCAAGGTAAAGCAGATAAAAGTGAAAAGAGAAGAGAAATCCTATTTGTATTTAAAAGCATTTCTTTCAGATAACCCGACTGTATTCTCATTTTCCAATACATTGTATTCTTGTAAGAAAATAAACTTCACAGATTATATTGTATTACGTCGTTTGGTAAAGACGTTAGGATTAATGTAAGGAATGAATGAATATATGTGATTGAACTCGTTCATCGGCGGCGTCTAAAACAGTGCGTAGTAATCAATGTGTGGAAAAACATTCGGGGCAGTTTTGATGTGATTAATAGCAATCCGAGATATGAGAATCACAAATTGCTTGAAAATGTTGCACTTGCGTCCATTTCTAACCAAAATTGCTGACAAAGCTAAATGATGTCTTTTACAAGCGTAAAGGGTTCACCTATTGACATATATTATTGATTGACAGCACGTTTTCATAACTCTTAATACTATACGTGCTCAGTTGCAGTTCTATATTTACTTTCAAAAAGCGCTGGTCTCGCTGTATGAGAAAATGTAAAAAAAGAAGAGGAAGGCCACAACATGATGGCCGAAACGTCATCTCGACCGACTACGATGCAAACATCCTGGACAACTAAGTATCTCGTTCTTCTGTTTTTGTCACACGGATATTGTTCCTGTATAGAAAAATAAATTTTCAATATTAGTCAGACTGTATTTGGTCTTTTATTTTAAAGACAGAAACACTGCTATTGCTATCCTGTATCACAAAATGTAATATATTACATACTGTATTTATATGTAAAACAGTCATCCTAAAATAACTTTCTGTCGTTGAAATAAAAGATCAAGTACAGTCTGACAAAGTTGAAAAACCTTTAGACTGAAAATAATAAGAAAATTAATATTAGAGTCAGGTTACTGGGAAGAAGTAACAAACTCGTAAACAACTGTCGAGAAAACAAATTTCCTAACGGTACAACTGTATGGATCAAAACTTGCGATTCACGCCAGCACTCTAAGTAAAGAGCTCAGTAACTACGATCTAAAATCACGTCAAAACAACGTGTCTGTATAACCCTGACATGCCCTTGAATCTGCTCTCTACCTAGCAGATCATTACCCAGAATTTGGTTCATAGTAAAATATCACTTAATCGCATCTAAATCAAGGAAAGGTTTTTCTGTGTCTGTTGCATAAGTATTTTTTCATCACGGAAAATATCTCTTTTTTTCAATATTAACACGAGAGTGTTAACAGCTTCTCAGGTAGTGTTGTGCAAAACAAATACTTGCCAGCAGTGTTGAATCATCAAATTATATGTTTCGCATATTCCATGTAAAGAGTTTCATGAACCACTGCGCACTCACGCGTTGGGTGACGCGGCGCTGGGCACCCCTGACGCACCCTTGAAGCTGCTGTCTACGCAACAGTACATCACCCACCTTTCGTCATTTAAAAACCCCTCGAGTCCGCGGGACGCAAAAAGTGACGCTCGCGCGCGGCGCCATTTGTTTCCTGCGGAGACGGCGACGGCGACGGGGTCGACGACGGGGACGGCGTCGTCTGCGACGTCGTCTCCGCCCCCGCCCTCCCTCGTCCCTGTCCCGTCCATCGCCGTCATCTCGGTCGCTCTCCCGGTTTCCACCGCCGTCGCACATTGGGTCGAAATGGGACGAAACGCGCGCATTGGAAGAAAAAACGAATTTCTCAGAAATGATACCAACACCAAATATAATTTCTAAAATAAATGTGCATCATACAATGTAAGAAAAGCCTTCAAGGGTATTCAAGAACTTTCGAGCTTTGCTTTTATTTTGTTAAATATTCAAGGCAAGTTAAAATGATCCATTTTATCTGGTTCCTAAATGTTCATAAGAATTGTCAGATTTAAAAATTGAAATCGAATGACATTTTCATAAATGTATTCACCGAATTGGATTCGTTACTTCAATTTTACAATTGGATATAAAATTCGAAATTAGACACTTCTGAAACTGAATGGTATATGTTCCTATAATGTATTTTGTACACCTTTCTATTTCGATGTCTGTGGAATCTCCGTCAAAACAGAACGAAAATAATTATTAAAAATTAGAGTGACGCCATCCGTCATTTTTATTATTTTTACAAAAACTTTGTTATATTCAATCTTATATTAAATATCTATAACCCGCAACAACACTTTGATCGCGTTGTTTTAACAGAATTACACGTGAAATGCAATGCGTGCGTTTCAGGCAATTTCCGCACTCTGTACGTTGTCGCGCTGGTTCACTGCTCTTCCAGCGCTGTCCCTCCGCTCTACGCTTTATCGGTTTCCGCGCGGCGGGAACCTCACCGGCTCCCGGAGATTTCGACATCTCTGGGCAGTGCCAATTTACGTAGCCCGCGCGAGAAGATATCCACTGGTTGATTTGTGTCTTGAAAATAAAAGAATCATACTGAACTTTCTTTTCTGCATGACTATTTCCGTAATGATTGCAGCGTCACATTAGAAATTAGACCTTTGGGGAATAGCCTAAACTAAGTTTCAGCATGCCCCGAATTATCACTTGGTCTTTAAGTGTATGAAAATGACGATGGTCATTTCGTTTTGATTGAAGGAAGATAGGTAAACGCACGAACCTGTTTAACCTCGTATGATGCTATTTCAATGACAACTATTTTCACAAATAGCACCCGGAATGGACTATGGACGTGAAAGAGACCAACAAGAAATATAGCCTCAGCAATATTGATAGTTCCCCGAAATTAAACCTATCTACATTAAAAGAGAAGATATACTACTCTATTGTAAGACGACTATTTCAGTTAAGTGAAAATTCAATTTGTCTCACACGGAAATTACATTAAAATAATCTCTGTTTTAGATCGCTATTTGTGCACTTTATACGAAATGTATCTCGAATACGATTTCGTAGATAGAAAAAATCCTTTGCTGATTGCCCATCCAGTCTTCAAATACATGTTTTAATTTGTTGTGCTTTGATCTATTTTGAACAGAGAATAAACCATTCCAACAACACGAAATACATTCGAAATTTTTTTTACTAATACACTAATTAATTAAAAACTTCTAAGACAGTTTTGAATTAAAATGGGTTTTCGTACGTTTAGAGGTTAATCTTTGTCGTATGTCCTCTTCAACTGTCGATGGCCGTTGCTACTCACCCGTACCTCTCAACTCCTCCCTACCACGTCGCTTCCTCCCTCCGCCCCAGCCTACCCTTTCTTAGTCATTCGGATCGCGCCCTCGGGCTTTTTTCTTTCTTTTTCTTATTCTTCTGTTTCCCCCACTTTTTACTTTTCTTTCCCTGATACGTCACTACAAGAGTTTCTCACATTTCGACCTCCGCGCCATGTCTGTCGCCGGCCGCGATACGGCTCGCCTCAGCAGCTGGCCAAGATCTCCAACTTCTCGGCCAGCGTCTGCTCAGCTCTCTAATGAACATCATTGAACGTGAACTTAGGAGCCGTCCGTAAATTAAGTAACGCAAATTTGGAGCATCTTCAATACCCTCTCTCCTCCTTGTAACGCATCAGTAACGCGCACTTGAACCCCCCTTAATAATTACGTAACGCTTGCGACAACAATCCCCCCTTGTAAATGCAAGAAGTGAAAATAAATTACAACACAGTAAAACAATTTGTATTTATTTTACATGTGTTGACAATTAAAATTAATGATAATTAAAGAAGAAATTAGTTGGAATTATGATTGAAGGAGAATACTTGGACGAGAAATGGTTGATCACAAGCTAAGCACAGGCCGTCTTGGATGATGCAAGAACGAGTATTGAGCGCCAATTTAAATGGATTCTAGAATATACTTCATACCAGTTTTGAATATTTTATCCATAAACTTGCAGATAAAAAAAACGTTGAAAAAATATTTCCATTTCCTTTACCAATTAACAATCAATAACTTTAGTTTATTTACATTTTTAAAACAAACTAATTAGTTAAAATTTGGATGTTTTAGAACAGGAGTCAGAAAAGGAATTATTTCAGCAAATGTTGAAAAATGCCCCAAAAAATTTAATGTTACGTAACACTTAACTAATACCCCCTACCCCTATGTACCGCAGCGTAACGCTGACTCAGACCCCCTCCCCCTCTTTAGCGTTACGTAATTTATGGACGGCGAATGCTTGGTGTATCGGCTGGAGTACATGTCTTCCTCCGGGCCACTTTTCTCTGCAGTGATTCTCTGTGAAATATTTTAGAGTTGGAGTCTCCATGTTGGCATGATTTTCGTCACTGACAGCTCAGCTATGTCGAATTAAGCTGCTATCTGGAGGAGAATCCTAGCAGCCGATTGCTCTGACCAGTAGTCTTCTGGGGTTCCTCTGATCAATACCAAGTGAATGCCGGAGCAGCTTCCTAATAAAGGCGTCCACGCTTGCGATCTTTCCTTCCTCCTCCTTGTCCTCTCGTCTCCCCTTTAACACACACATGTAAACTAACAATCAGTACACTACTGCACACTTAAGAAGGGAGTCCAGTCGAGAACTTGGAGCTTGTAGCGGATTGGGTGGGAAAGTTCCACAACTTTGCGATGGTGCCTTAGAGAAATATTCCCGCAAGTCGTCGTGTAGGTCGGCGTAGGATCTTTCGTTCGGCGGGACAAGAAGAACGTCCCGAAATGCACAACATACACAAAACGAATGATCATAGTAGTTGACGTGTCTGGAAACTTCAATCTTCCTGCGTTGTGCTCCGACCACGGACCGCACGCGATATTTTTCCTTGTCGTCGTTATTATCTCCTCTCCCTCTTACGCACACGCACACGCACGCACACACACACACACACACACACACACACACACACACACTTCCATTCACTGCAGTACTGTACTACCTGCATTTCCATCCACTACAGTACTATGGCAAGCCAGTTATTCAATAGTGCACCTACACGCAAATAACTTCGCGCCTTCATAGGGTTACTGCGGAAGGGAAAAGTGTGAAAATAAAGTAGTACCACACTTATCGGGAGACCGGTCGGAATTTTAGAGCTTGTCCTTGCTGCGCCATGCCTCGGGAAAGAAGCCTGGGTGGGTAAATTCCCGCATGATGACGTGTAGATCGGCGCCGGCTCTCACGTTCCAACGTAGAAAGAAGAACTAAGTAGGATTTTTTCCTTATTTGAATAATTTTGTTTTGCAATCTAAAAGTCTAAGTACTAGAGGATTAGCTTCCCTAGAATATTATACCATATCTCAGGTGGGAATATCATTTGCGAAATAAACGCAACGAGCTGCATGAGGACAGAATTTGAAAGAATTCCGAGTGCGTAACATAATGAACTTAATTTAGTGTTTATGTTATATCTACATTCTATTTGAGGTTTGCCTGAATTGAGAAACCTAGAAATTTTGTCACCTCAACAGAGACGTTGACGAGAAACGAATCAATTCTCACTCCGGTGGGGCATGGCTTCGACCCTCTACCGGTCCATATGGCTTGACAGCAAGGCTCCAGAAAATGGAGAATAAATTAATAGATGAAGCTAGTGCCAAATAAACAAACACAGCTGGCAGTCCATATATTCTTAGGAAACTAAGATAAAACATTTCCAGCAGTCGAGTTCCTGTGGAGTGTGGGTCAATGCTCTCGTTTCCAAGTGCGAGCACAAACAAGAAAACTTTCAAGAGATATAATCTACGAGTATTCTTCATCTTCGTGTCATATAGTACCATTGGTGACCCAGTTCGAATCTGATATTACGATTACCAGATATGTATGAAATAATAAATTATATGCTATTATGAAATACGTCGCAGTTTGGTTGTATGTGACCTGACAGATGAAAACACTCCTGCTTTACGAAAGATTAGAATTAATGACTCAATTTCGACAAGTACGGGACTTATTTTTCTTCTACCTGGCATTTTTTCCATTAAGTCAATTTTATTTTCATCAATATTTTCATTATCAGACTTCTCCGAACAAGACCTTAGATATTCATTATGAGACACATATATTTTCAATTTTCTATTTCCGCTTATTTTTTGCTAAAGTTCATACTTAACAGGCTTCGTTTTGTACTCCTGGAATATTACCTTTCTTTCGTCTATACGAAAGTTGATATCAGTAAGTAATATTTACATGCAAAAGTTTCTGCTCGTCCAAAATTACTTTTCATTATTGAGATCTATTTCAATTATTTACTGCTATGTATAATCTTCCAATGAATCTCGTAATCGTCTTGTGACATTGTCATTTCACATTGTCTCTTCAGTTTGTTATCGTCATTGACCTTACTTGCAGTCACATTTTAGAACGAGTATCTAAACCATATATTCGCAGACTTCCCCTTAACCTTTATCATGACGATCATCTCTCGGCAACCTCCTCGGTCTTGCCCCCGGTATTACTCTCACATTAACCCTTAAACTCAGATCCCCTCCCGTATCCACCAGCAAAAAGACAGTTTTTTTCCTATTTTTCTGCCTCATCATTATTCTCCGCTGCTATTAGTATCCATGACATCAACTCTCCTGACACCCCCTTACCCTCTTCCCCCGCCTTTCCACCAAGCCATCACCCTCTTCTCCCTCTTCTATTTCCAGACACATACGACGAGCATCATTTGCCACTTCTCTTATTCACAAGAGGCCGCTCGCCCCAATACGCTCTCTCCCCTGTCTCCCCTTGCATCTCCCCGCCTTCCCCTTCCTCCCCGCTCGAATTCCCCTCCTCACCCGAATTCCCTTCCATGAGCGCGCGCCCTGGGGAATCTGCCCGGAACCGCAAACTACAAAGAATCTCAGGCGCCCCCCTCCGTCCGCTACTTAAACGGCAGTAAAACGCGCCAGTATAATCCCCAGAAGGGAAGCGGATTCAAATCAACGGCACTTTACGCCCATTTTACAACGAGGCGCGAACGTGCAAAAGCCTACACACCCGTTCTCCGCCACTGCCGCCGCCAAGTTACTCAGTGCACGGTGGTGTAGTCTGAGAAAAAAAGCGGCCAATGGTGCTCCACTCAATTGATCTAATTTTAAACTTTGTGTACACGTATTAGGGTGTTGTTGATTTCTTATCTGAAGTTTTGGAATTTTTGAAAGCATATTCAGCATTTTTTTAAATAGAATATAGATTGAAAAATAGAAATACAATACGTAAGTACAGTTCCGATTGAACTTTAAGTATCAGTTATTCTATAAAATGCCATGAACTAAAATCTCAAAATTATCAATTGTGTGAAAATTCTGTTACATTTTCGGGTATGTGTAATTTTCATTCCATATTTTTAATTATTCAATTTAAAATATAGATACGTACTTTAATAACAACTCCACAAATATAAATGTGACAATACTGAGCAGATTTATAATTAATCAGTAAAAAAGGAAAATAATTATTTCTGAAGAAATTGCATTTTCATGGTGACAGTTTTAAGTAACGTTTTGTAAGTTTTATTTTTCTTTCAGTAGGTTAAATAGAAGAATTTTTATGACATTACGCAGAAGATACATCTATCAGAGAACAAAATGTGTACTACAAACAATAAAAAAAAGAATTTCGGCGTTGCAATAGGGAGTAGGTTACGCATTTATCGTTAATTAAGGTCTAATCTATCACATTGCTTCCGTGGCTTTGAATTCCAAAAACTTTTAAAAATTACAAATTAATCGATTGAATTTTTCCTTTTGGACAAGTGTCTCTGCAGTTGGTCTACAGCGCTCACTGCTTGCAGTACCCAGCAGCGCTGCCTTGCATCGGAGGCCACCCCTGGAAGCGGCTGCGACGCCGTTTAAAATCGTCCCGGCTCTCCCCCGAACAATACCCGCTTAGCGTGCTTTTCACGGCGAAGAAAGCAACAACCGGTCGGAAAAAAATCGATTGGGTTTATGACGTATTCACGAGAAGAGTTTATCGTTGTTTCTTTGTGAACACCGCTAAAGGGCGCGCAACAACTGGTTTACATCCCCTGCCTCCGCCGTATCGATTCCCTTTTCTCTTCGCACGAATCGCGTGAGGTCGCTTCCCTTACTTTTTTTTCTTTTACGTCTCTTTGAATCTGTCGTGTGTTATTATGAAAGCAAGCAAAGTATTCGGTCCTGGAAAACGGCTGTATTTGCAACAAATACGCAGAGATGGAAATACTAATTGAAAACATTCGGCTGTGGAGGCACCCCCTGCGGCGGGCGCGGCGGGACGAGCGCGACAGCGCCATCTCCGTCAAACAAACCGCCGCGGCGCGTATGAATGTTAATGGAGTCCGCGCGTTCGGCTCCGGGGCAAGTGTTGATTCGAAGGGATGCGCGGCTAGAGAGCGCGACGGACGCGGGTGAACGAGGTGGAATACGGGAGGGTTGGGGAGGGACTGGGACGCGGGATGCGGGACGGAATAGGATTTGGGAGCAGCGGGATGGGAGTCGGATCGCGTAGGGGCGGGTAGGGGCGGGAGGGGGCTGGTTGGGGCCTGGGTGCTATGCTCGGTGGAGGTAGGGGTGGGGCGGGTGAGGAACGAGGGAGGAGCAGGGTAGGGGATGGGGTGGGGGCGGGGTGAGTGGGTGGAGTGAGTGGGCGGGGTGAGTGGGTGGGATGAGTGGGTGGGGTGAGTGGGCGGGGTGAGTGGGTGGGATGAGTGGGCGGGGCGAGTGGGCGGGGCGAGTGGGCGGGGCGAGTGGGCGGGGTGAGTGGGCGGGGCGAGTGGGCGGGGCGAGTGGGCGGGGCGAGTGGGCGGGGCGAGTGGGCGGGGCGAGTGGGCGGAGTGAGTGGGCGGGGTAAGTTGGCGGGGTGAGTTGGCGGGGTGGGGCGGGTTGCAGGCGAGGTGCAGACGGATGGGGGCGGGTAGGGACGGTCGAGGCGGGGTGGGAGCAGGGTGGGAGAGGAGGTGGGAGACGGGGGGGTGACGGGGTAGGGAAACGAATGTGGAATGGAGATGGGCCGCGTCAACGCCCATCCTCCTCGCCGCCGCGCTGCGCCTTGTCGGCGACCAAAGGGCAGATTTACATGTGGATTAAAATCACGCGTGTGCGCTCTTTGGTGGTGGAGGCTGCGGCGCGGCGCTGGAGTTCCGCTACCAGGCTCATGAGGGAGACGTGGATGGAAGCGTAATCTATGGCAAGGAGAGCGTGAGTTAAGTTGTCAATATGAATTTGTGACGCGGTAATGGAAATAAAAAGATATGAGAAGTAGAGAGATGACTTGGGTAAAAATGGATGTACCTAGATTTCATGCCTGCAGAAATTAACGTTGATCGTCTGTTTATTTCCAAGCAGCTTACTACTTCAAAAGTAAGAGTGCTGAAAACAATGAGAGTTAAAATAATTATTGAGTTATTAGGTGAGAGGCATGTAAGATGAAGGTAAAAATGTGACAGAAGCCTATTTGTCAGATTCTGGTACACTGGCTATGTTTATTCTTACAAAATATTAGACATAACAATAGACTGCTGATGACGATGAATATGATAACGAAAGTGATGTATGCAAATGGGCATGATGTAGTCCAGCAAGGGATTTGAGATAAGGTTTACCAGAGAGACTGATTGTAAATTTACAACAACATGAAATCACTGGTGCACTTGAAATTAATTGGTAACATGGAATAGAAAAAGAAATATGGTTTCAAAGACTTATATTCGTCCGAAAAAGTGATAACTAGTTAAGAAAATTTGCGAACATATAATTTACTGCCATGTATCATTGTCAAGAATTGCAAACGAAAAATTTATTTGAAAATCTAGTGAGAATCCTGGCATACTGAAATTCATTCTTTTTTAATGCTGCTGCTAATTATTCAATAACTACTCATTTTTAACTTGCAAAACATAATTTAAATATCTAAAATTCAGTAATAAATCAATTGCATTCAGAAAGAAACCTCTCGTGTTAATATTGGGGGAGTGAGTCAGGTTCAGAAATAAATTTGAAGTTTTCAATTTAGAAAAATTGAATGAAAGTAGAAAATATACCGAACTTATAAATGGGCTTGTTTGTTTTCTAACGAAAGAATTAAAAGAAGAAATTTGCAGACATTTTCAAGAAAATATAGAAAATGACAGAGGGGCTTCATGTAAAGTAATCCTAAAAATTAAAATATTTCAATGATCTGAAAAACGGCTCTAAGCTTAATCTTCACGTGTTTGCCAAGTTTAAGCTTAAAAACTTCTAATATGACAGAGTTATGCATGACTAATGCTTGCATACAAACGGACGTCCCCATTTTCGGGTACAACATTGCGTGTATCTTTTGTCGTCCTGCACAAATGTTAACTATCATTGAAAATTGCATGAAGTACTTAATTCTGACGTGTGTGAGAAGGTACAGTTCAAAAAAATTTAAAAACAGATTTTACGATCGACAGTTCCTGATCATACTATTGAGCTGAATCCAATACGTTCACATTAAATTCGAAATCGTATTGTTGAGCGGATAACAATAATCTAAAATAATGCACCTGACGACAGGTGCTTCAAAAATGCTAAAAAATACCTATGTACTAAATAGAAACCACATGTCAATTATTTTCATTATGATAAAGATGTAATTAGAATAAATTAGGCTAGGAAAACGCATACTTGGAGAGGAAAGAGAAATTGCTAATACAGATGGTGTACCTTAAAAGCTCAAAGGGTAAGTGATGGAAAATATGACATGTAATATAGATGGCAGAAAGGACACAATGGATTGTGAACGATTGGGAAACAAGGAAAAACGCAGAAAAAGAAGCAGAAAAAGAAAATGACATTGTCGAGAACAGTATTAACGATTTAAAAGTTTTCCTGGTGCGACAAGAGCAATTCTGATGTGCGGGCGTAGGTAACAATAAGTTCAACATTTCACGCACCTCCCAAGCTCCCAGACCGTGACTCCAAAACTGACGTCCACAAAGCAACTCTGCTAATTGAATTTGTCGTATGGCTGTCATCGAAAATGTACTCAGGTGAATATAGAAAGGAAAAGAGGCAAACATTTATAAAAAATATGAAAATGTCATTTAATTTCCAAAGGCGAATTCGCTGTGGGACGCGAACATCCCGTGTATTTTTGGGCAAAAAATTGTTTACATTGACAGGATTTTGTTTTTAATACTGTAGATAACAGCGTTGTGAGGCGAAACAAACAAGGCGAATACATATGCAAATGTACCTCGAGTTTTGCTCATTGATTCGACCGTGATGCAGGGAGACGCAGAGGGGGACTACAGGGGAACATCCATAGCGCGCATCTGCCAGAACAGATCTAATACGACGGACTCAATGCCATGCGGTCCTTTTGTTTCTCTCATTGGAAATTTCGGGGGTGTTTCGACTTTAGAATCTTACTTCAATATACGGACTCACTTTGATTGAACTACATCACGTGAAGCTACTTCTTTAATTTTATTTAAGATTAAAGTTTTATCCCAAATATCGTTGCTGTAACAGTAGATGATAAGAAAAGTAACAGAAAATTTATAATTTACAAACTAATCGTAAATTCCCAAAACATTCCCATATCTAAGAGAAGAATTGATGTTTCAATACAACTATCTTCAACAATATTATAAGAAGTAACCATTCTTGTCGTAAATTGAAACTGAATTGCAATTTTTCAGCACAAGTGTTGAATCTGTGTAAAACGCAACACAGTTTTAAACCTTTCATTTTGCAATATTGAGGGAAATAACTTCGTTAAAGTACATGATCTTGTGGATTGTTAATGTCCACCCAATCACATCCCCTGCAAATGTAACATGCATTTCGGTAAAGAATGCCAAATTTAGAACACTTAAAACTATGTTATGAACTGGAAACGAACTATTAATGAACTGTAAATGACTCGTGTAAATTTAAGGACGTACATTTCTTTTGCCACAGTAAACCTTAATGTAGTTTCTTACTTTTTAGTTGAAGAAAATATCTACTTTTTTTGATAGTAATAGCGAAAAACGTAAATTTGTGGACTGATGAGATGCCAATAACAGCGAAGAATAACATTTGCTTACAATAGATGAAGTGAAATAGTTGACTACTATTCCATCTTTGTCCTGATAAGTGCCAAAGATCGCATAGAGAAAGTGACGTATTCTAGGTGTTCGTCAGTCCGTGAGCAACATTACGTCATAAAGAATACACAAGATATTTTCAACAACAATAACTTGTTTTGATTATAATAGACAGTACTCTATAAAAAACTGACAAAAATCTTAGTTTGTTAAATCTATTTTAAAAATTTTCTTTCAATTATACTTTTAGAGTAAATTTTCTGCTCTCCCACGATCATTTGATACCAATTATTTGACTTATATCTTAATATAAACTCAGACAAAAGATGTTCTATTCACTACATTTCTTACACATGAATTGATGCATTGATGCTTACAAATGCATTGATTTCATTGTCTCAATTTTTCTATACACAGACTTCTTCACTCCACGTAAATTAGGTCATTAATTCTTTTTCTAGATCTAGTCACAAAATATAAAGCAACATAAATCTACCAGAGGAGTTAATAACATATTGTCTCTGCAAAGAAGATGTCCCGAGAATTTCATTAGGCATTTAACCCCGGCAAAAAATTATCTTATAAAAGTATGTTCATTAGTCTTACACTTTCCAAAAATCATTGCAACCAAACCATTGTCACATTATATTTCGGGAAAAACTCAAATACTCTCAAGGGTACAATTTGTTGATTATTATTTATTATTCAAAAACATTCATCCGAAACTATTTAAAAGCGAGAATGTTTTATCTTTAAAAGAAATCAATTGCAAAAATGTGCTCAATTGAATCGCGAGTGTGCTCATTCTCGAAACGTAAAGTTTTTCTGTCTTCCCACACTCGTAAAATTATTGGTTGATTTAGTTTTCTATTTCGTTTAATTCTTTTGTTCACAACAGCGATGTAATTCACTCCATAAAGGTTGCTGTGTTGATTACGTGTGGTGGAAAATAGGACTTTTGCTACATTGTATATAAATCATTTATCGTTGCGGGCTATTTATCGGATTTTCATATAAATGAGCTAATTAATTACACTTCGTGTGGCAAAGTGAAACGTAGTACACGAACGTAATTCTACAATAGTACTGATTAGCACGACCAATGGCTTTTGTGGGATTTCCATAGTTTTATGTGGTAAAAGGTTCTGCGATGCATACCATCACGTAACATGAAATATTATTTCCCACTTACAGACACTAAACTATAACAAATTGTTTAAAATTGAGTTTTGGTATTTTGTTCTTTGTTTAAAAAGTTGCCTAAAATTTCAATTAACTTATTAATAACGGCACATTTTTCTGATAGTGATAAATTATTTTACTTATATTATCTTTACTGTATATTTCTGAGGACTTCTGAAGTAGTTTGAAAATATAAATATCCAAACCGTCTTTTCTACGAAAGACTAACTGATCAACTACGTGATGAGTCAGATTCCTTTTACGCAAAATGTGAAAAATTATTGATTGATAACGAAATAATGTATAATTTATTAGCAAATTTGATGGACGAAGTTTAATTAATTGAAGGGGAAAACGTGCAATCTATTAATATTTTCAAATACGCACTGAATTCTGTTATCCCACAATTATATGAATACATCAATGTAGTTCTATTTAGAAAATATTTACTAATATTTTTTTAAATTTTGACAATAAAAACATAAATTGTTATCAAAACATAAATTGTTACGTACTTTTCTACATTTAGTTTTGCATATGTATATAGAATGACAATATTCATGCTCAACAAACTGGTGTTTTAAGTTTATTTTCGAAGGCAAACACAGAATTGAACCATGCAATAATTGCATAAATTTATTTTAATTATATTTTAACTATGAAAACAGAAAAATGGCCTTATCATTCCTTGCTAATTGCATGTATAATTTATTGACGAAATTTCGGCGCCGATTAAAATGCTAAATCTAAGTTCACATTGTTTCTGTGAGAGTTGAAACATACATTAAATACTCACTTAGACTTAACACAAAAAACTGCTGTTCCACAGAGGTCTAAGTTAAGGCATTCCTTTCTGAGGTTCGCTTTCTACCACGTCGTCATCCTTGGAGAGATTGTGGTGAACAAATACTGGTGAAGCAAAACTGCATTCGGCTTTTTTTGAAAGATATTATAAATATGCTTAAATTACATGTATATTTCATCACTTAAAATCTCATCAGTTTAATTTTCATCCAGGTAAATAATGAACACAAGTTGAAAATAACACTAATCAAAACTGTGTGACTTTGTACCGATTATAATTCTCTTTGTCTTACCGTCAAAGGATAAATAAATCATTCAAAAGTAAATGAGTAAATCAACAATATAAACATATAATTTTGGGAGAAACTCTCGGAACATGAGAAATACAACCACAAAAACCACCAGGATCCTACCCTATTGTATGTAATCGGTCAGTATCACATCCGTGTACCTGTCGCAAATCATTTTCGGAGAAGCGAGACATTCACCCTCCAGCGAAAACATTCCCGGTTGAATGGCCGCAGAAGCGATAACTTTATGGGATCACCTCCCCCGTGAATAAGCACGGGGACATCCAAAGCCCCCTCCTCAGTCCCGCTGCCCAAACCGACACGGCCTCCTGAATAGGGCAATGTGGGGACGGCTCTGGACGCCGCGGAGGCGTTTGTCCACATGAAAGCACGCTTTCACCGCGCATTAACCTCGCTAATACCGCCGGCTGGTAACCCTCGCGCATTAAGTGAAAAGCGAGGGAATCGCGGGCATATTTGTGGAATTTGGGGAATGGAAAAGCTAAATTACTAAATTCGCTGAAAAAAAACTGCACTCGTGCTTACGTATCTTTTGGAATTTAGAAACACACAGATTTAAAGCTAAAACGCAGATGATAATTATATGTTTTTGACCTGCATTGGCTAAACTTGATTTAGAAATTAGAAACTTTTACTTTTCAAGGTATTAAGTTCATAATACCATCTTCGCAATGCTCATTATTTATCTTCAAGTAGTGAAATAGTGCGGAAATAGCTAGGAGGTAGAAATGGACATTATTTACTGAGTTCTGATATTCAGTAGGATCTTCTCTTATATTATTTTAGTAGTATATCTTGGCAAGCATGAGTATTTCTTGATATACGAATATTTGTTGATCTCAAACTTTTTGTTTTATATTGATCAAAATACAAACAACTTCTTGAATTAACCAAATTTTGCAGAATTTCAGATTTTCTTCGTTGAAAGTTAGGTAAAAATGCACATGACCTCTTGCATATAATGAATGTATTCTTGTATTACCTCCAGCTTGAAACACATTTGTTTGTGCGAGAGTGTTATGCAAGTGTGTACACTCTCAAAAAAAACATTTTAAGCGAAATGAACATTAGCTGTCGATTACATATGTTTCTGTACGACCTCCAGCTTGAAACAAATTTGGTTGTGCGAGAGCGTTACATAAGTGTGTACACTATCATGAAGAGATATTTTTATGGGAAATGAACTTATGCCATCGATCACAGGAATCTTTCTCCAGAAAATAGATTTTGGACGTTGTACGTTTTATGAATATCTTAAGAATAATTTTTAGAGAAAAAAAGAATTTCCAAAATTAAATGCAGTGAGCTGTTAGCCACGGACGCGGAAAAATATTCCGCTGAGAGAAAAATACTTTGCACGTTTATCATAAATTTTCTACCCTCAATTACATTTAATAAATAAATTTTTAAAAACATTTTCTTTATGGAGGTAAATTTTATTCGATAATTTTGTTGCAACATATAAATCGCTAGTGACGTACATTACTACATATAAATCTACATTTCTTGTATTCGCTTTTAATTTATTATTGCAACTAGACGAATTAAAAAAGTCTTATTATAATTTATACTGGGATATTGATAGTCAATTCGATGTACAATATAGGGCACTCGACTATCAGCGTGAATTTCAAAATAATATCAGTTTTCTTTTGTCCCTGCAGAAAATCCAGTTCTCCGCGCACAAAACAAATATAAAATCCGTCCCTTTCGAACGGGGCGGACAAATCTTCCCCTCTAGCTCACCTTCCAGCTACAGCAGCCCCTCGAGTGACATTTCCATGTGGCACGCAGCTTTTTATTTCCGCCGGACAGACCGCGTCCCTCGGGGCAACGGAGCCGGGGCGGGGGCGCGGTGGGAGAGGCGGGGGTGGGGTGGGAGAGGTGGGGGTGGGGGCGGCGACGATGGGCAGGGAGACAACGTGCGCAGTGTGAGCGACTAGCGCTGGCGCGAAAAGGGACAATAGACGCTGTCGACAAAAGGAAAAAGCAGGCAGTTTCTTTAAAACGCTAACGTTGAAGATAGCGAGATGGTGGATTATTTACGTTGGATCGATTGATTAGTGATACTGGGCACGTCAATGATTCAGGTGATTAGTCCCGGAAGTGCAATGCATGTTTTTCCTCTGCGGCCATGATTCCCTCTCTCTAGATGGTAAGATCCGGTTCCGACTCGCCTAGCTAGACTGGCTAGCTGCGTTTTCCCCAACCAAGTATCTTCCACCAGCAGGGCAGCGCCCCAGCCTGGACAAGCTCTAAGCTGCGAGCGGTCTCTCGGCATGTGTGAAAGTGTAGCGCATGTTAGTAAAGTTTGTGTAAGTAAGAAGAGACGATAGGAAAAGGAAAAGGAAGAGGAAGGAAAGATTGCGCGTGGATAGTGGTCCGTTTGTTAGGGTAATGTTCCGATATTCACCTGATGTTGATCGGAGAAACCGCGGAAAACTCTCGCAGATCAGTCGGTCGCTAGAATTCTCCTCCAGGCAACACGAGAATTCACTCTAGCTATCTAGTTAGTGACAAAAAGCCTGCTACCGGGACTCGGGACTCGAACCTAGGACCTTCCGGTCAGAAGCACTGTAATGGCAGTTTGGTGCCTAGAGCTCAATCTCCGTGTGATTATTTACGCCATGGAGTTGTTAATAAATGACTGTTTTACTCTTCAATTTCAAAAATGTAAGCGGATTTCATTGCTCATTTGACAGACGAATTATCCGCATTTGGAATAAAACGTCGTTGTGTTTTGCTGGAATCACAGCGATTCCGTCCTATCGTCTGGATGCATTTGCTTTGAAAATGTTCGATACTGGCACTGTATTAACTCGCAATTTTTATTGATATGAAGCATGTTTTGTCATTTCAATTATTGTAGCGAATGTCCTACTGTAGTCTACGTTCTTTCCAATAATTTCTTCCTCTTCATGTTCTTTTTGCTCCGAATATCTTTCATTTTCTCTTCATGTTTCTCTCTGCTTCCTAGAACTCTAATTGCACCGGTTTTCTTCTTTTTCTCTCGTGGAAATATCGTACATTTTAATATATTTTCTTTACGTGAAAAATGTCCGTCTATATCTCAATAAATTTTAACGACATTTTTAAATCTTACTTTATTCGTAGCATAGTTTCAATAAATACCACTCACTCAATACTGATCTCCGTATTTCCTGAACAAGCCGTAATGATAAATAGGATATTTTCTAAGAATACTTGGGAAACCTTTTACAATGCAATACAATGTTTAAACAGTATCTTCATTTGTCATTCAATAAGCCCCGAAGTAAGCTCTTAGTTAAATCCGCAAAGGAAAACTTGCAAGTGATTTATTAATTTTGATTCATCCTGTCATCTATTCACCCCCTCCCAATGTTCCCCCGTCTGTTATTACCCACACCGCACGTCCGGACCCGGACCGCGCCGATCCGCGGTCACATCAGCCGACGAGGCGACGCTTCGCGCAGCGCCGGCGGTGCTCGGGCCTCGTCGGGTCGCTGGATGCCGACGTGGGGAGAGGGACCGCTCCGATGCACGCCTTCGCCGCTCGCGGCCGTTCCCAGCACAACGCTTGCTGCCGAGATCTCGCCGTACACCGCCGTTGTAACGGACTCCCCACGCGTCGCCCACCAACGCTTCTCAATTCGCTGTCCGTACTAAATCTTTTCGTCTACGTCTCACAATTGGTTGTTTAATGCTGCCCAGCTATGTTCACTCAATGTTCTCTTTGTGTCCGCCCACATGCTTTGCCTTGTCAACGCCGATATCACCACTTTTAGCGCAATCCAATGATTTATCTTCCCTCACTCCGATTAAGTCTTTGTCCCACCTGATCACGAAGACACAAACGCCAAACGTTAACGGTTAACAGCCGCACAGAAATCCACGTGCCGCCGCTTCTCCGCATTCGCCCACGTGAATGTCTTCATGCGCCGATTTTGTCTTTTCTTCACTTCAACAATACAACCATTTTAGCTCACCACATACCATTTTTCACCCCATTGTCCTTCCCAATGCCTTCCATTCTCGATGGGCCCAGATATCACCACTATTCGTCCTTTTACTTCCACACCTCCCATAACCGTCCTTTTCATTACCCAGCCATAGCTTCACTGCCGACCCGTCTCGTGGTTTCCTCGCTCTTCGGTTCCCCACTCTGACTCGACTCCGGCACTCGACTCCGTCAGCGCGCCCGTCGCTACCGCGCAATTCAAATGTTTGCGCTCTTCGAAGCGGATTGCTATCATTGTTGTAAAGATAACAATTCGTTTCAAGATATATATTGAAACGAATTGTTATCATTATAATGATAACAACGCATTCCTGAGTGTGAAGAACGTTTGAACTGCGCGGTAGCGGCCGGCGCGCCGCCGGAGTCGGGCGCCGGAGTCGGTTCAGTGTGAAGAACTGAAGGCAACGGAATCACGGGACGGACCAGCAGTGGAGCGATGGCGGAGGAATGAAATGGACGGTTATGTTGTGTGCAGAAGAAAGAGCATGGACAGTAGTGAAATCTGAAACCATCGTGGAGGATAGGCATCGGGAATGATAAGTTAGTGGTAAAGGACATGAAGTGAACTAAAACGGTGGTGTTACTAAAGTGAATAAAAGACAATATCGGCGCGTAAAGATATCCACGTGGTCGAGTGCGGAGGAGCGGCTGAATGTGGATTCCCGTGCCTCAGTCCACCAGTTAATGTTTGGTAAATGTAGCTTCGAGAACAGGCGGGAACAACGACGTCATCGGAATGAGCGAGATTAATTATTGGAATATGTAGAAAGTGGTGAACTAGGCATTGATAAAGTAATGCACACGGGCGGACACCAGTATGGCATCAAGTGAATGTAGAGGAACAGCATTAAACAATCGGTTGTGAAACGGAGAAGAAAAGAACTTATTTCGGACGGCGGAGATGAGAAGCATTAGCGGGCAACGCACGGTAGGTCCGTTACAACGGCAGTGGACGTCAAGATCTCGGCAGTCGGCGTCGTGCAGGGAACGTCGGAAGAGCATCGAAGGCGGGCAGCGAAACGGGCTCCCTTCCCACGTCGGCATCCTGCGACCCGAAGAGGCCCGAGCACGGACGGCGCGGCGCGAAGCCTCGCCCCGTCGGCGGAGGAGCGAACGCGAAGCGGCGCAGTCCGGGGACTGGAGTACTGTGAGTAAGAACGACCGGAAGAATATTGGGAGGGAGGGTAACTAGACAGCAGGAGACAGTGATCTTTAGTCGAGGCCCCACAGATGTGGGAATTATAACAAATGAGTGAGATTCCCGGGTAATGAAGAGTTTACAAATGGAATGTGATTTAAAATAGGGAAAAGACAAAGTAAACGTTATTGTGAGCAACAAGAATCACCAATTTTGTATTGTAATTATTCGAGCAATAAAAATTCATGTTTACCCGTAAGTTTCCATTGTTGAACATGATTGAATCCGGAGCCCATTCCCGGGTAAGAGTCCCTGTCCCCTTTTCTAATAAATATTGTGCAGAGCCAAATCCACGACTCGTTTCAATATATATATACTAACATTTAGATAAATAAACTTACATATTACACGAATATACCCTGTTCTTCTAAACCCTTCTATTATTCATATCTACAGACACATTAAATAAGCTCTTTCATGAAATAATTTACATTAACGAGGTTGTTTTCCAGCCCACTATAAAGTGGAGATTAGCATGCACACCACCTTACAACGTCTTTGCGAAGAAACTCGAGTTCAAGTTCAGCCCTGTGCATGCGCGTTAGTCCCTTGCTTTTGGTTGGCGGCGGCATGGTTGGCGAAGAATGTTTGTGATTTTGTTGTCTGTATTGATTGATTAGTGGTTTCTGGTGCGTCAATTGCTAAGTTCATTAGTCCCGTAAATGAAGTGCAATTTTTATTGCGGGAGGTGGCGGTGATACTCTCCCGTTGGTTGGCGATATCTTGCACCAACCTACGTTGGCGTACGGAGTTTTCCGCAGCCAGATATCTCCCGCCATTGCCCCAGCCTGCACAGTCTGTAAGTTCCCAACTGATCTTCCAAGTGTGTCGTGTACTTGAGTGTAAGTGAGTATAAGAGATGAAGATCCGAAAAAGAAGATGAAGGAAAGATCGCGCGCGGTCCATGGCCCATTGTAGAGTACTGCCCCGGCATTCACCTGGTGTTGATCGAAGAAACCACGGAAAACTACCGATAAGAGCATCCGGCCGCGAGACAGCGGCTAAATTCTACGTAGCTATCTATCTAGTGTCGAATGTCACCATCGAGATTTGAACCCTAGGACCACTTGGTCAGCGACACTGCATTGACATGATGCTCTGAGATACTTCATGATAATTGATGCTCTCAGCTCCTAACGTTCACTGTGCTAGACGCTCCGATTTTAGCGACATCTCCAGCAGATAGTGTACCATGGAAAATACATACAATAAAAATTGAAAGTACTTTTAACCCAGAAAAAAGCTTTTTGAATTCCAGAAAATAGTCATTAACGGAGGTAACTAACAACCATTAGAATTTCCGGGAATTTTCAACAGGTCGACGAAGCAGCCGCTGTGAAAGAAAACGATTCAAGGCAGTATTTTTCATGGATGTATTTTATTCTCCTGCGTCTAGCTGCATATTTTCTTCCCTAATGCTTTGCAGTTCACCAAAGATAAGCTGTATGCGTGCTCTGTGTTATAAGTCACGTCATTTCACAGTCTTCTTGATATTCGACAGCTGCTATATCACGAAAAGATCGCCTAATTGTTTTTTATAATTTCATTATTTCGGTTCTTCGCATTTTTACTGCCAAAAGCACTTGAAATTTTCAATGAATGGGTTTTCAATTATTTCGCGGTTTCGTGAACATGGTCGTTTACGAACGAACACATCAAACTCTGACCAAAGAGCAGCCCCGCTAGTTCTGTTTTTGAAATGTTGTGGCAAACATAGCCGAAAGTTTAAGACGGCAGAACGTTATCAATTAAACCTAAATTAATCAATAATTTAAAATTAATGTCATAGTTTAGAAAGGAGACTCAGTTGTTTCGTTAGTTTGTGGATGAGAATCAGCGTGGAAGATCTCCGACTCACGATACTGCAGCAGGTAAATAAGCAGGAAGTTTCAGCATAAATCGACAAAACTAGCTCGTAATATAGATCCAACTGAAAAATCACGATGGTCTCTACCAAACATGAACCTACGTAATATCACAATTGCAATAGAATTATGAAGTTTCTTTCAATGTTACACTTCATATTATGCTAATTTCTTGTTTCATATTTCTTTATTTTTAAGCGCATGATATTTTCATTTCCATCACCTGCAAAAATGTTAATCATTTTCCCAAAATTACGTTTGGAATTGTTTTTGTATTGCAGCCTACGAACGATATGCTTTGTGCGTTTTAGTACCATTTCGGCCCACAGTGCAGGGTGGCTAGGGGTCAGAGGGCGGAGAGCGGAGGGCGGAGGGCGGAGGGTGGAGGGTGGAGGGCGGTGAGCGGAAGGGGGAGGGCGGCAGGTGTAGTTGACAGCGGCCATCTCGCAGTGGCCGCCATGGGCGACCCGACTGTCAATTTAAACTCCCGCCCCCATCTCTACCTCCGCCTCCTGCCGCGTTTAATATCATCTCGCAAACACTGTTATTTTGTTGGCACCTGTCTTTAATTTGATTCCCGAATTGCGGATGTTGTTGGGACGTGTGATAGTTATTTGCGGGCCGCTGCGTACATTTCGACACTTTTACATTCGCCCGTGGCCCAAATTTGGAAAAAATTATTTGTTGACGATTAAGCATAAATAGTTTTATAATTTATTTTATGGAATCGAAAATCCCTGTATGTTTTGCCTGAGCTAAACAGAAATCATGTAAAAATGTTTTTGATGGAAATTGAATATTAGGGAGTATGATGATTATATGGGGGTATTTGAAATTTTTTTTTCATGCCGTAAGCATGTCGTTATATTTGGAGATTTAGAAATTATCCTCTTATTTATTTATTTTTGAATCAACTTCCAGATTTTTATACACTTATTTAGTCGTTAGTTGTCATCTAACAAGCCGCAAATTCGAGATTATATTATATTTCTGGAAATAGTTTAAGAAAACACAAAACTCATTTCCAAACGAACTCGGTCTGCTATTTACAGATGAAATTACACTGGTCGACAAAATTTAACTTTTTGTCTAATAAATGGAATATACTAGCTGTTTCTTATGGAAAATGGTGCTTTAATTTCAAACTTGTGATGTATTTATCTGTAACGGCCAAGGTTTCTTTGTAACAGGCAATAAAAAAGTTAACACTGATGTTAAGTTATGGGTTTTCTTTAATTTACTTACAAATAATAATCTCGATCAAAATGTAATTTTGAGTGATTATGTACAGTATTTTGCTTGAGCATATCCTTTTTTAGTATCCAGCATTGGTATGCAAGCATATTTTGATTTCATTTTCCTTGGTCGCAATGTCTTGGTGGAATCACTCACCATGTTTGTTACTCACAGCATCGAGAATTTCAAGAAAAAAGTATAAGCGTTAATATAGTATATTGTAAAATGTATATTAAGGACATACACATCCTAGAGTTTTATAAGGGTCCTACAGCTTTATATATATTTATATTTTCATCAACAGAATATTCGGAATGAAAACTTCAATTGTCCGGTGGCGTCGGGATTTAAAGGTCGTCGCTTTGAGGAACAGGCCTGTCAGGTGGAGGAGGTTTGCGATATTGAATAATCTTCCTGGTCTTGCTTGTAATCAAATTTCTGCATTACCAGCAACGTTGGTAATGCAGAAATAACAGCCGATGGGTGGCCCTTTGCTTCATGCTAAGGGAATTGCAAATGGCATACGTTGCGAATTTACTTTAAGTCAACCACTAAGTAATGTTACGTAACACGCACAGAAAATATGAGAGGTCGATGATTTGTCCTTAACACCGATTTGATCGCCAACATACAATATTGTTGTGTCTCGGGAACAAAGGAAAGATCAGAGAAACACAAACAAACAATTTTTATTAAAGTAGCCACTTGCTACACCCAAAGAAAAACCATTTACAAAAGCTAGGCCGACCGTAAATCCTGAAGAAAGTCCAATGTTATAAGCCACTATCGTATACCAAAGTTCCAGAGTTCAGATTGCCAGAGATCGCCTAGTCGTTATCAAAGTCCGATCTTATCACAATAACGTCGTTCCTTCACTATCAGCAGTACACCGTCTGGGGCGGCGCGTGTTCGGCGCGCCGCTTACCAGTTCCTCGGTCACCTCCCCTCTCCCGCGTCACACCTCAGTGATGAAAGAAGATGCGGGTCGGTCCCTCTCCTCGCTGCCAATCACACTGCGGTTCCGCTCCGCCGCGCCTGCTGGAGCCCGCGGTGGCCGAGCTGACGTAAGCTCGCTGTTTGCGAGCCTCTCCACTTGTGGCGGTCAGGTCAAACTTCCTGACGGCCACGACAAATATCTTCTTCAATACAATACAATTCTTCATAAGGGACTAATATTCTGCCTTGGGTCTTCAACGTTACCTCACCACACATATAACAAATATTCTTTGAATGGTTTACTCACTGCCGAGTTATTGCAAGGAATCTGTTTCTTCAAATGATTAACATTAGAACACAACGAATTGATGAAATGTGCACTACAAAAATATCAACCTCTTTCTCGCTCGACACGCAGGGTGCAATTAATATGTATTGACCCACGCACACAACGCGCCGAGTCGGCGCGTTGTTTACGTGGGTCATTGCAATTCATTTCGCAACGCCCGGCATTGCTTAACTGACTTGAATTTCATGTCTTAAGTGGAATCTACAGTATCGTACATTGTTGGTAACCACCGTCTTGTAATAAACCTCCAAGCAACAAGCGTTTCATCAAACGACACGGCTATCTGCGAAATATATAGATTTAGTATATGTGCTATTACACGAAAACTGAGCTCGTTGACCAATTTTTGTGGTTGTATTATGTTTTAGCGAAGCAAAGTACTTAAGAATCAGCTAGAGTTATCCATTTAACACAATCACTGTCGAAAACTGTTTTCAAGTCCTTAGAAAGCTTATAATTTCCCACTACATACAGGATAAATCAGGCAACTATAGCTCCTCCTGCAGTTGTTGAACTGTTAACGTTATTTCAATGCAGTTTGCTCGGAAGTGCATGAGGGAATGAGGCTAATTGATACATGTATTCACACATATTTTATTATTTGTATTTTAGAAGATATTGAGGTAACTTTGTTGAGGTTGTTGTTTTTTTAAATACATATTTTTTACTCTATTTTCACGAGCGTAAAATAATGAATCCAATACGAATACGAATACATATTGTCACATGTTAGATAAGTATTATTTGATTTTTGATATTTTTGAGACTCGTGTTTTTTTATTTTTTATTTTATTTTACATTTACAGACAGTAAAACGTTCAGCCGTGAGGCTATTCAGTTGATTGGCGGAGCTACTTTGTATCAGAAAAGTGTGAAGGGGGTAACTGCTTGTTACGTCCCTGATAGTGATTACATGTGTTGTACCTTCAACCAAGGTTATTGCAAGGAATTATGTTAGAGCAATGACAGGATTAAAAAGGAAATACAATGGGAAGGACAGGTAATTGCTAGAAATGTTCTTGCCTTATCTAATGTCAGAGAGATACTGAAGGAAAATGTAAAATGGGAGTCTGTTTCTTAGGCGGGAGAGTGGGGGCTGATAGGTTCCTATTTCGTAAGTTGTACATGATTTAAATTAGTGAAAAAATTATGTGCCAGCTTTGTAATAAAGGAAGTAATTGGTTCTATTGCAAAATCGGTGTGATGGGTTTTATTGCTGACAAACCAGGGGGCATTTACTGTTATTCTTACAATTTTGTTTTGGAAGATTTGTAACTTCTTTAATGTGGTTGGCGCAGTTGAAATCCAAAGAGGACATACGTAGGTTAATATTGGCCGAAGAATAGATTTGTAGATGGTTAAAGTGGAATGAATTTTTAGAGAAGAGTTACGGTTGAGAATCGGACGTAAAATACCTAGCCTTTTATTGGCTTCAATTACTTTGGACGAGATGTGACTGTGCCAATTTAGTCTTGTGTCCATCAGAACGTCTAGATAGCAAATAGATGAGTTCAGAGGAGACCAAGGAATGATAGAAGAATCCGAAGTCAAAGGGCGAGGAAAGACAGGATACCTTAAAGTAAATATTTTGGCGATTGATTTGTTTGGGTTGATTTTGGTTTTACATAATTTTGACCAATTTTCTATGTTTTTTAGGTGACACTGAATTACCCGACATGCTATGTTTAGGTTTCGGTTTGCATAAAAGATTAAAGTATCATCTGCAAAGAGAGCTATATTAACTGTATTACTAGTAGGAATATCTGCGACGTACAAGTTAAATAAGAAAGGAGATAACGGGTATCCTTGTGGAAGACCAGCAAGAACAGACCGACACGAAGAATTGAAAGAGTTAAGACGTACAGAGAAAGTGCGATTCAGTAGGAAACTTGATAAGATGTTGCAAAGATATAACGGTATTCTAATTTTCCTTAATTTGAATTTTAATCCATCATGCCACACTGGATCAAAATCCTGGGCGAGTTTGCAAAGAAGAAAAGGAAACTGCAAGTAAGTGAAAACCCGATTGAAATGAAAAATGAATTTGTTCTGTTAATCTTAGTAACTGATGAGTTGCTGAGTGGCTCTCTCTGAAGCCAAATTGGAAAGAAGGAAGCACGTTAGTATCGAGAATTAATTTTTTTAGTCTTTATAATACACGTTTTTCGAATATTTTTGACAAAATTGGAATCAAACTGCTTGGTCTGTAATTTGAAGGAAGATTTAAAATTTTGATTTGAGGCTTTGGAATAGGTATTATTAGAGAGTGTTTCCAAGAATTAGGATAATATCCTAGTCGCAATGCCGAGTTAAATATATTGTTTAAGTAAGCAAGACCATGTCTGGGCAGATTCTTTAAGATATTTGCAGTAATTCTGTCATGGCCTGGTGACTTTTTATTTGGTAGTTTTTTATTAGTTCAAATATTTCGTTGGGTGATATAAAAGAAATTCGAAATTCGATGCCGAGCCGTGAACGAGCGCCCGGAAGGTGGTGAATTGGTCGGTCGGACCGCGCGAAAGGGCAGTTGGGAGTTGAGCAGCGAGAGGTGAGGACAGAGGTGTGATGGCGACAAGAGAGCGATGTGGTAACGAACAGATAAATCGAGAATAATCGGGACGGCTGGTGTTAAAGAAAGGATAATTTTGGTGGACTTAATGATGATTGCGAGCAAGGATTGTGGTAAACTCAAGTGGAAGGAATAATCACGAAATTTGACGAGAGAAGAGGACAGTGCACGGACACGTGGGCGATGCTGTTCAGTGATAGTCGGTGTAGCTGTGCGGATGCGGGATTACATGGCGGAACCGTGTGAGCTGGAACAGTAAATTCGTCGTGTGAAGGAGGAAACTGTGGTGAGGCGACGCCGGTGCACGGGAACGGGCCGCCGGCGACACGTGGGCAGGCAGAACATCGTTGGCGCCAAGGTCACCTCTCGGCAACGGGCGGGGGCACGCGGCATCGCGTCGCATAGAAGACGCCGGTTGTGGAGGGCAGATAAGTAACAATAATTATGAACAAAATAGAGGGGTAATCGAGTAGAATGCCAGTTCAGGGTGCTCACTGAGTAGTAAGGAGAGCAATGGTGTCTGTGGTGGTTCACGAATGGCATGCAGTTTCCAGAGAAATGGAGGTCATATAAATGGAAATGATAAATGTAATGATAGGAATATTCGGAGACGTATAGTATAAACCATTTAGTCAGTATTCAGTAAGAATTTGCGACCAGGTCAATGATGTAAATTATGTTAGTAATGTGAAGATGTTTTGTTGATAAATTCTGTTTCTGTGACGGTAGATTCTTTGAATTCAGGTAATGATGATTAAAGTACCCCCCTCAAAGAACCCCTGTGCCCAAAATAAAAATCACAAAATTTATGATATGTGTACTCATGAAACCAACAAGGTCACAATATATATATATATATTGAAACGAATTGTTATCACTACAATGATAACGGGTGCCGGAGTATGTTCAGTGTGAAGAACTGCAGGCAACGGAACCACGGGACGGACCGGCAGTGGAGCGATGGCGGAGGCATTAAACGGACGGTTATGTAGAGTGAGGAAGAAAGAGCTTGGACAGTAGTGAAATCTGGAACCATCGCGGAGGATAGGCATCGGGAATGATAAGATAGTGGGGAAGGGCATAAAGTGAACTAAAACAGTGATATTGCTAAAGTGAATAAAAGATAATATCGGCACGTAAAGACATCCACGAGGGCAAGTCCGAAGGAGCGGCTGCATGTGTGTTCCCACGCGGCAGTTAACCCGCTAATGTTTGGTAAATGTAGCTTCGAGAACAGGCGGAAACAACGACGTCATCGGAGTGAGTGAGATGAATCATCGGAATATGTTGAAAGTAGTGAAATCGGCATTGACAAAGTAACGCACGCGGGCGGACAACAGAATAGCATCGAGTAAATGTAGAGGAACAGTCTCAAAAATCTGTTGTGAAACGGAGAAGAAAAGAACTTATTATGGACGGCGGAGGTGAGAAGCATTAGCGGGCAACGCACGGTAGGTCTGTTACAAAGGCAGTGGACATCAAGATCTCGGCAGTCGGCGTCGTGCAAGGAACGTCGGAAGAGCATCGAAGGCGGGCAGCGAAACGGGCTCCCTTCCCACGTCGGCATCCTGCGACCCGAAGAGGCCCGAGAACGGACGGCGCGGCGCGTATCCTCGCCCCGTCGGCGGAGGAGCGATCGCGAAGCGGCGCAGTCCGGGGACTGGAGTACTGTGAGTAAGAACGACCGGAAGAATATTGGGAGGGAGGGTAACTAGACAGCAGGAGACAGTGATCTTTAATCGAGGCCCCACAGATGTGGGAATTATAACAAATGAGTGAGATTCCCGGGTAATGAAGAGTTTACAAATGGAATGTGATTTAAAATAGGGAAAGGACAAAGTAAATGTTTTTGTGAGCAACAAGAATCACCAATTTTGTATTGTAATTATTCGAGCAATAAAAATTCATGTTTACCCATAAGTTTCCATTGTTGAACATGATTGAATCCGGAGCCCATTCCCGGGTAAGAGTCCCTGTCCCCTTTTCTAATAAATATTGTGCAGAGCCAAATCCACGACTCGTTTCAATATATATATATATATATATATATATATATATATATATATATATATGGGTCATTCCACGCAAACTCGGACGAATTTGAAGGAATAGTGGCCTCTGAAAATTGATGTCTGATATCTTTCTGATTATTTTTTTACAGGTTCATGAAAACAAACAATACAACACGTGTTTTTTAGTTTTGCTCAAATATTTTATCGTCATTTTATTTTATAAATTTTCCGTAACTTCATACGGACTGGCGTGTATAATATTTTGTATCTCAAAATCATTTTAAAATCTCGGTTTTAAGTTCCTCTTAAATCAAAGCTTATATCTGTACCTTTCATGAAATTCATCCTATTGTTTATAAAATTTTATTTTTTAATGTTAATTTTTTGTTCATAAATTTAAATTTATATAATTATTAATTTTACCACGAATTAAAAATCTGGAAAAAATGAAAAGAAAGTTCATATTTTCTTCTAAAGGGCTGCCAAGTTTCAAAATGGCTTCTGTTAAAATAACTTTTTGAGAATTTTTCAAATCTTACCTCGTTCACAGCGCCGCGAAAACCTCATGCGCCCGTCGTTGTATGTGCCGCTATCGAATGAAACGCTGGGGGAACAAGCTTCACAACAGGAAGATAAGTGGAAATGTTCACTGAGCAATGAGTTTTTAAGTTCTTGTTAAAATTCCAAAACATATAAAATATGAAGTTGTATCAGATTTACGTCTTTTTAAGTTTCTGTTTATGTAACTTGGACAAGATGTGCACTTTCTTTCAAGGAACATGTTTTAATTATTTCTTTATCTTCACAAAAAGGAACAAAGGAATGTAACGAACGTGTACCACGTAGCCATTTTGCTGCATTTCTACGACTTTTAAGTGAATTCTTTCTTCTTCATGATCTTCATTGGTCAAGAAGAAAATAACTATGTTTTGTAAGTTTTTGTACCCACTCATAGAGCTTCTTGAGAGTCGTAATCCGATGATGTACTTGAATAGTTCAACGTGAATCCACTGCCGATACGTCACTCTGTCAATCATCCTCTCTTCAAATTTTTCCTGCAACGTTTTAATTCGTTCTATTCCAGGACATTTGTCACACTTTTTAAAGTAACAGTCAGCTCTTGGAGTATCAAAAATAACTTTTGTTAGGTAGTACCGACAATCCGTCAATGCATTAACATCATCTGTTAACATTGCGAGACCTCCTCCGTCAAACATTAACTTTACTCGTACGTTTTCGTGATATATACAAACACATACCGTATGTGTACCGTTAGCGCCTGGTAAAATGCAGTGTTTCAGTAATTCAGCGAACTTTCAAAAACTGATCGGTAGATGCGGAGACTTTTCTTTAAAATGTCGGTGGGTTTCTTTCATTTTTCTCAGTATAATCCTCTTTTGTTTGTGAATCTATCCCCCATTCTCTCTTACCGAAATAATATTATTTTTTTTCTTTAATTACTCATTATACGGCCAACGTCATCTGAACAATAAAAAGCCACAACATATTGGTGTACAGAAGCGACGATAGCTCTTCTGGATTTCACATGTGGAGTTGACGATATTCCTTTGTTGCTTGTTGTATTGCAAACAGTTATCATGTGAGTAGATGCATCGAAATGTTTTTTAACTTTAGAAAAAGACCATTCTTCGAAAATCGTTGAAATTTGAATTTTTATCATCATCAGTAGTTTCGTATCTTTTTTTCAATTCTTCTATGATGTATTCATTTTCTTGTTCTTCTTCGACCTCTTCTATATCAAAATTCTTCACTAGGAGATAGACCACCATTATCTCTCATTTCAATGTTCAATTACGAATTATTGTCTTCTTCTGAATTTCTACTCTGATGACTTGTACCAGGTTTGCTGGAAAATGTTTCAATAGTACCTTTAGAAGTTTGACATTCATTTTATAAATCATTTTGAAGTTCTCCATCAGCATATGTTACAAATTTTCAAGTTCGGCGTAATTTGTTAGTATTGTGTGCCCAACTTTTGAAGGATTCTTCGTATTACATGTCTTAAATTTTTACATTCAGTTCTACCATACTTTTCTAGATTGAAAGGATTGAAACATGAATCAAAGCGTATCTTCATTGTACCTGACATTTTCAATTATTTTTTGTCACTCTCCTAGAAAGAAAGAAGCCCACGGGCACTCACACACGCGTCACAAACGAGGATATTATTTGCACTGTGTCACACACTCTTGGATGTAAACTGATCCCAATGTTTGTATTGCTTGGTCGACTTCCTGCCATTGCCTTGGGTGGTAAACGACTTGCTGACATCGATGAAAGGGCGTGGGCAGTGTTGCGCAAGGCCGCAAGTCCAGTGGAGGAAGACACAGGGAGCATTGACAAAGCGGTATGGCAGCGGCGCGCCGCGGCGGTCGAGAAAGTACTCTGCGCTCCGTTGATTATTATTTTATTACGTGAGTTCTAAAACAGAAGCCATTTTGAAAATTTGCAGCGATGGAGATGAAAGTCTAAAGAATTTATTGCCATCGAGTTTAAAACAAAAAATCATGGGGATCATCTTAAAAAACTCGTTTTAAAAACTATAAACAATTTAAAAAACACAATATACAAATATGCAATTATTTATAAACATTTGTTGAAAGACTGCTTCTTTAGCTTTAATTTGAGATCAAGTTTAAGTTTTTACAAGCTATACATTTGAAGTTAAAAATGATTAAACATCTCGACATTGGAGAAAAATTAATATATTTTAATAATTGTAACTTCAAAAATAATGTATTCCCGGCTAAACAAAAAAATACGTGTCTCTTATTTTTGAATAATAGATAGTGTAAAATATACTAGAGAATTTGAAACACTTTAGGTTTTTTTCTGTCCGGTTTTACGTGGAATGACCCATATATATATATATATATATATATATATATATATATATATATATATATATATATATTCAAAGGCTGCCGATTGTGTTGCAGGTTGCATTTGACGTGAATATGTAGTGCATATGTCATAAATATGTAGCGCCATGTAGTGGAGTTACAACAGAATTAACAACACACAAACCTTGTCGGTGAAAAAACACGTAGAAGTGCCAACTTTCATGAAGATCAGTCCAACGGTGTCGGAGTTTTGCTCTTATAATACATACTAAGATGGGCCGGACGGGATAGTTCTTTGAAATTATCTCCCCAAATTGGAAATGAGACGCCTAGAGGGAGTACCTTCCCCCTCAACACAAACACGTCACCGCCGGCCTTGAAGTGGCCAACATCCCAGAGTGGTTTGAACAAGCCCTAATGAAATGTTTTGGATGCAATGGCAAGGAATTCTTCATAAATATGAGAAATATTCAAAGATATGATATGTAAATGAGAGGGATATGATATGTGAACTGAATTAAAGTGAAAGATGCTATTATGGGTAGTCTATAGTTGGAAAGTATTGAGCAGCTTTAGGTAAAGTTATATGCAGTGCAGTGAAGTGAAGTGATTTACATATTTCTGTTTCTTTCGCTCACCTAAAACGCCGTTTAAAGGCTATTTTTATATATGTTGGTATTTATAAATTTATGGAAATGAATGTTTATGTGTTAGAAATGTAATAATTATTACAAGTATTGTTACTTTCCCGAACACTTACGTATATACGGAGTAATTTGTGGGTACTTTACATGGGTCCCCCTGGAATTTTGCAAAATTTTCTCAAAAAGGCTCAGAATTTTTTCTTTAAATTTCTTGTAAGAATAGATGAAAATACGCTTATAAAGGTGGCGTAGGTTCGATATTCACGGTAAACGATGTGATATTTCAGGTGAATTAAATATTATGATTTAAGTATTTTTATTCTAATTAAGTTTGTACATATTGTTTAAACAAACCATATTTGATATTTTAAATATTATTCGCACACAAAATTAAAATTAGCATAAATATACAAAAGAGTTAACATCAAAATTGAAAAATAAAAATGTACTTCAAGAAATCAAAAAAAATTATTTACAAAAGTTATGTTCATAACTGTTTTCATTATAATTTACAATTATGTATATTCCGAAACAATCTTCTGAGAAACTATACCTTATTTTAACTAATATGTTTCAGACAGGAAAAACGTCGTTCTACATTCACACTAGCGAGTGTACAGGGCATCACTCTGACGTGCGTGTACACGCAACGGAAAACGGTAAAAAACTGTGTTCATTCTCTCTTGTATCTCTAAGGGAAACACGTGTTCCGTGAAATTTGATGAATTTGAAACGCAGTGCGCTTGCCACCTACCTTCGCGTCCGGATGGGAGGTCAAATGTGACTCGTGTATGCAGCCTGGTATTGGTGAATTCGGCGAAGACTGACAAAAGGGATATATTATCTGATTAGGGAGTGAGACCCCGAATATAGAGTTGGCTCAGCAGCCGCAACCATAGGCTGCGAACCTAGTTCTTAGTAACAACGCATGCAATTACTCAGAAATTTTAATTAGACAATAGTCATCTTTAATACAAATATAAATTACAAAATAAAAGATAAATATAAATTAAAGCAAGTAATCTTTAGTAATGACAAAGATAATGTTCTTACATTGATTTTTACTTTCCCGTATACGCATGTATTTATAGAGTAATATACGTAGTATAGGGAAAGTTATGTAGTGTTGAGGAAAATCGATTTCGAGATTTTAACGGAAATACACGTTTTGGGGTCCCCTGATACAGAAAAAGTGTATATTTTCAAAACGTCCGTCCGTTCGTCTGTCCGTGGCTATTTGCTTACATTATTATCTTATTAAGTACATGTGCTTTAAATAATGTCAAATAAAGTTTCCCGAAAATTCAATAGTTTTCTGTGAAAACTAGCTGAAAAGTCTCAGTAATGCTCAAACACCATTTTCTCAAAAATAGCTTAAATTTTTTTGTTCAAACTCTTTTAATGGATAGTGCTAATTGCACTCTTTAATATGGCGTAAAGTTCATTTTGGTGTATTTTTTGTTTTTTCAAAAATCACACAAATGTAATTTTTTGAAAGTTCTCTCATTCCATTGAATTGCACATTTCCAGCAATTTGTAAACACTATTGAATTTGTAAGTGTAAGTGCTTAAAATGACTTCAAGTGAAGTTTTTCGAAAACTCAAAACTTCAAATTTTGCATTTTTAGAGGTGCTTAAACGCCATTTTATTAAAAACTGCAACACATTTTTAAAAGAAAATTGTCATTTAGGACGAGGTTTTACTGTTTTTTAATATTCTAAAACTAATATTTCCGTTCTTCCATCAGGAAACAGAAAAATCAAGAAAATGCCAAAAAAATGTTCTTTGGGCGGTGATAGATGGTAAGAGGCAAGAGTATGTGGCAATTCCAAATAACTAGCGCAGACCCAAGGAAATAGAAAGCGGGAAAAATAGCAGACGGGAATGTCTGTGCGATTCTGTAGCACCACTAGTTTATTCATCGGTTTTTCTACATTTTTAATGGCATTCGTAATTGTAATTGTACTTTCATTTTTCTGCATTCTGCCATCGGGCCACATCTGCCCAATTGTAGAATAAAGCGTATATCTATCTATATCACAACTTAATGAAGCATAGGAAACACCATGACCCTGTTTTCTCATACTGTGAGCTAGTGTCAATGGTAAGGATACTATGAGTATTTAGGTTTCTGCTAGTCCTGAGAAACCCAGAGACGTAAAACAACATCTTAGATTCGAGCATATTCTGTTTATTAATTCGGAATGTATCACGTTATTGACGAGAAACTGATTGGCAATATTTTGATATTTTTGAAATCAAACTAAGACATTTTTCACGTTTATTTGCAATTATAACATTCAAATGAGTAAGTCTATAGACTTCAAGATGTAAATTTCATGCAAGTAAAGTTCTTCAAAGTGCATAACGTCAATATTTCTAGGTTTTTCATGAATTCAAACAAGCCTAGGTCTTTACATTGCGCACCAAAACTATTCTAGTGTTGTTTAATTTAAGCCAAAAACGTATAAAACAGTAAAATACACAAAATACATATAACAATATTAAATTTTCATCTGTGTGTAATGCAACATTCTAAGAACACGTGTGTCAGCTAATTCAATATAGTAAATACCCAGCATAATTGACATTATAATGTTGAAATGTAAATTTTAATGCGTGAAAATTTTTAACTCATAACATTTAACATTTAAATGATACAACAGTATAATATTTTTAAACATGTTGAAAATTTGATTATCTTCCAATCAACGTGACATTCTTAAAACGCTAACAACAACTATTAATTTCGTGAACTTGTACTACTTCAATGGTAATGTCAATAAAAGATTTTATAAACAAAGAACTAGTGGTGCTACAGAATAACACAGACTTTCCCGTATGAGTTTTCTAATTCCTTGGGTCTGTGCTAGCTATTATGAATTGCCACATACTCTTTCTTGCCAGCTGCCATCTATCACCGCCAAAAGTACATTTTTTTGTCATTTTCTTAATTGTTCGGTTTCCTATTGGTAGAACGAAAATATTAATTTTAGAATATTAAAGAACACAAAAACCTAGTCCTAAATGGCAATTTTCTCTGAAAAATATTGTGCCGTTTTAAAGAAAATGGCGTTTTAGCGCTAGTAAAAATGCAAAATTTAAAGCTTCTTTTCAACGTACGTTGAAACTCGTTACTCGTCAAAATCAAAATACGTTACAGTATCTCTTTAAGCATGTTATATCTCCATTATTTTTAACGAAGTGTGGAAGGATATACGAGAAAGTGCGAGTTTCATTTTGGTTTGACGGGTTTTGTCAAATGAAGCAGTCTAAAACATAAGAATTCTAACTTTAAGCAACATCGCCACCCTCGTTTAGCACTATCCGGTAGGAGTGATGACTGCAACAGAAAAATGTTGCTTATTAAACGATAATTAAAACGTTTAAGTAGAGATTAAAGTTATTGAAAGGTGACCACGAAAAAGACTCAGACTCATTTTATTCCTCTAAGTAATTGCCAAATAGCAGATAAAACTCGCAAATTATTACTGTTCAAATTTCACTCTTTCTTAACTCTTACTTAGGAATGGAATAGCTCTGGCCACGAAACTGCGAACACACTATTTTTGCAAATAAAAATTCGTGGAATCAAAACAAAATATGTCAACTCAAACTAGATTCTTTAACTAAAGAACAGACGTATAATAATAAGAAAATAATTTATCTTTTAAGTTGAAATCACAATTTATGAGTTTTAAAATCTCAATTAGCGTTTCTCCTAAAAGCAAATACAACGTCCTAAGTAATTTCTAGCCAACTGCCCTTTACTTTTTAGTGATTAAAGAGAAAAAAAGAGTGCGCGTCGCCGTTGCCCAGAATGAGTACTTGGAAGAGGAAACAGGATGGAGGAATGACTTAATAACGGGGATTGTATACAGGCACTCTTCATACATAATACTGCTGTTTTATAATGTCAATGTCATTATATAAAGCAATTTAGAGTTAAATTGCTTTACAATTGTTTTACAACGTAAATAATAATGGTATGTGATGAATATTTCATTATATGAAACAATATGCATGAGAAGTATTAATTAATTTGTACTTGTGCGCATTCTATACCGAATAATTAATTTTGGTGAAATTTGGGATGTAAATATATATAAATAAATATTAAAAAAAGCATGGTTCTGTCAAAAGAAATATTATGACCTGCTAGAGCATCTCAGAGGTGCTAGTGACTCTTCCCAGGAGCACGCCAGCAGGGCTTTCGAGAGTAATTACGAGCATAGGTGTAGAGTGCAAGGCTGAGCAGTCAAGAACAGTGATTTTTTTCAGGATAATGGAAGGCCAACAAAAGAACGGACAAAGTACAGTGACTGTACTTATGTTTCTTGTATAAATTTTTGGGTAGAGAAGGGACATGCAGAGAAGTGAAGTAATGAGAAGGATATGGAATAGAGAGCACATTTACCAATTTTTATATTTGTCTTTAACTTTGACAACAAATTATTATTAATAATAATAATTTGTTTTCGAAGTTAAAAAGAAATATGTTGCATGTTACTTTATTAACTTTCTTCATTAAAGTTTGCAGTTATTTATGTTTTCTACTTAAAGATATTTTATAAAAGTTCATGTATTGCAATTTTATATCAGTATACTAAACGCCCCGCCAATATTTTTATCAAATATCTTAAATAACAAACTGTCTGTGATAAAAAAAATGTATTTTCCTAAACGTTAATAAGGGTTTCTCTCTTCATATGACGAATTCAAAATCCAAGTGCAGTGATACAAATTCTTACGTCTATATTTTTACTTTGGCTCGTTAACAATGTACAGACTACTTTATCAAATAATATTTTCACTTTTGTTTACGTGTATTACCCTGAAATGTATAATATTTGGCATCGCATACCAACAACAGATTAAATATTTTCCATATAAATGTTCCTTTCCTGTTTCTAATTTTCCCATCGAACACCGAAGTCGATAGATTCACCGGCGTAGGTGGCTCAGGGCATCAATTGATGTTATTGCACTGCCTCTGACCGGGAGGTCTCAGGGTTTCAGTACTGACGGTGGCAGGATCTTCCACAATTCCTACATAGATAGGTAGATTTCAGTCTCCGTCTGGAGGAGAATTTTAGCTACTCTGATAGGTTTCTTCGATCAACACCAAGTGAATACGGAAGCAATACACTAACAAAAAGGACACAGACAGCGCAGGAACTTTACTTTCTCTTTCCTATCATACACTATACTTACACACACTTGCCTCCACTACACTACCACACATGCCGGGAGAACAGTAGGGATCTTAGAGCTTGTCCCGGGTAGGGCGGTGCCGCGCTGTTGGGACCTATCTGGTTGAGGGAAAACTCAGCAAGTCAAGGGTAGGTCGACGCAGATCTGACCATCCAGCGGAGGAAGATCACCGCCACCTATCACCATCATAATATAAATATTGCTCTTACGGGCCTTAGCCGTTGACCCACCAGATATCAGTAGTCAATCAATTTACAGATTAAATTACAAACGAACCTGTGGTGAAACGTTTAAAGAGGAATTTTTTTTATTAAGTGCGAGATGTGGGGGCTTTTTTCACGGACTCGGTCGATTTATTTTACCTTCACTTACGGTCTCATATTTTGGTCACGAAATATGAACATTTTTTCCATAAATATATAAAAATTATATTTGAGAATATATTGTTAGCTTATATTGAAATTGCTGTGGTCAGCACTTTGAAGCTGGCGCGCGTGCAGCTGTACGCCGCGCGCCACGGAACTCGCTGGCGCGGAACGCTGGCCAGCGAGCGGTAAAGCCTTGAGATGAGGCTACCCTGGGCCGCGCCGCCCGTACTTAAGCGGGAGCAGGTGGTGGCCACGGCAGTCACAGTCACAGAGAGTCACCGAGCCACAGCAGAGAGGCAGCGCAGCAGAGAGTGAGCGCACACAGAGAGGCCGCACCAGGAGTCGTGCAGGACCGGGTAACACCCGGCGAGACGGAGGGCCGCCTAGAGACCGTGCTGGAGGCACGGCAGGATAGCGTGCCAGGGGCGCACGCCGAGAGGCCGCACCAGGAGTCGTGCGGGACAGGGCAACACACGGAGACGGCGTGTCGGAAGAACACGCCGTGGAGCCACGCCGGGAGGCGAGAAAGACAGTACTTGTGCCTAGCCACGCACTAGCAAGAACCAGACGAAGAAGTCCCCTATACTTTGATTGTATATGTGTATGAGATAGTAAGAGAATAAACAAAGTTAAGCAAGCGTGTATCTTTCATTTGGGGTAAACATAACAGAAATACGCTGTTTCATATATCAAAGAATAGAAGTATGTTATACAGGAGCATTTATACGAAAGCGTTACAAACAGATATTGCATGAATGACTTTTTTTTCACGGTAACAAGACTTGTTTTGGGAACCGTCTGTTTTTCATGGAACTTGAAAAGTGAACCACTTTGCGTGCAGACAGCAATTCACAGAACCCACCTTTCTCTTACAAAAAATTTATTTTTCTTTACAAAAAAATTATTTTTCAAGAGTGAAATGTGTTTTGTTTGTACTTGGCGAGTCATCCTATGAACGGGCCATGGCCTACCAGCAGCGTCTCTGCTTCGCAGCCATGGATTTTAGGACGTTCTTGTGGTCAGCACGAAGACACTCCCACGCCGTATTCTTGACTTTTCAACCTGAGAAGTGAATTTTCTCTTCGTCACCCAGCAAGATATACTGCGACATTGCAAGGACAATTCACACTATAATCGTGCCCGACCGAATAACGGACCCGGGGTCATGGAAAGCGAGCATGCTGACCAATGAGCTACACATTTAACCGCCAGGGCAATTAAATGTGTATGTTTTATAAATTAAAAGCGCAATTTTTATTTTCGAGAAACTTTTTGCCATCTATTTCTCTCCGAAATCCCTGCATTCGTTTCGTGTCTCTGCCTCATACGTCCGCCGGCACCAGACGAGATTCTTCTCAGAGCGACCTGTCTGCGAAGACGCTGAGCGTCGCGTCGATGGCGACTGCGTCGACTCCTAATTCACTTCGACGCAACGCAATCGATTGTGCGTCGTGGCGTCGCACAGTGGGTGAAACTAGCACCACAGTGCACATAGAATTTGTGTTTGAAGTCTGCAAATGGGAAATTCAAACGCCAGTTTTCTTGTGAATCAAAGATTAAAGTTTCGGCATGAAAAGAAAAGTTCCGATTTTTATCTTGTTTTTTAGGATTCTGACAGTTTCAATGTTTTCTGTTCGTGCGGATGCTTTCCAAATATTGCTTGCTTGTGTAGCAATACCATTTGTGATTTTATTGCCTTTAGAATTTACAAGTAGAATGAAAAGGGTTACATGACGTTTATGTTGGGTTTTACATTCCATTTAATTTCCACGTATAATACGAATTTACGACGAATTAAAGACGAATATTTCTGCGTAGTTTCTGATGTTATTATAACATGAAACCGTAAACTACAAATCAGCAAAGTTGAACAGTTTATCAAAGGTATGTACAAGTGTTTCAAATACGATGTCAATATTTCAAATTTCTGATCCGAAATTATTGGTTGAAAGCACTGTTAGTATGAGTGATATTTAGTACGAGTAATATTATTTCTTAAGAGAGAAGGAGACAATTGCAGGGATCAAAGTATTAAATAAAAGTTAACTATTTCTTGTTAATATTGTATAATTAAATTTCATCAATATTATGAACTTAAAGAAAACTCTTGGAGAAAATACTATTAGTACTCCATCATAAAGTAAATTACGCAAATATGGTGCATTGATTTTGTTCATAAATTACAATATAATAATAATATTGTATTATTATTATTGGTATAAAATATTGGTGTTGGTATAATTGGTAAATATTGGTGTATTGGTATTGGTATAATATATTATTATTATTATTATTGGTATAATAATAATAATACCAACAACAACAACAACAACAATAATGTCTTTATTTCTGACGAGCCTCATCCCGTATGCCTAACCACTTAAATATTTACATTTACATAATTACAAATAAGGATTATTACAATTATCTCAATTCCTTGCAAACATGTATTCGTTTCGAAAATACATATTTTACTTCGTACACAGATTTGTATCTGTTGCACTCACCTTCGATATATTTCGGCCCAGTGTGTGGCGTGGTAAGTGGGTGTGGATTGAACGAGGGTGAAGGCGTGAAGGGGAGAGTTGAACCGCCGAGACAGAGGTCGACGGATATTACCGAATCGTCCCGTCCCGCCAGCCCATTGTTTCGAGCGGGTGCCGCCGCGGCGCGGTCGCCTTGGCCGGACAGGCGTTTGCGCTTCCGCCCGCGCCAGGGACCGCCGGGGGGCGCCAGGGGCCGACGCCTCGCGCCGGCAGGGGCTCTCCTGGGAGTCGACCCACAGCCCCCGGCCCCGCGTCCGCCTCGCGTCCGCGCGCCTGTCCAAACAGATTTGGAGGAGCCCGGGAGGGGAACGTGAAGAACGATACCGTTTTCGAATGATACATACGTTGTTAAAAAGAGTACATTATGAAACGATGATGTAATGATGGATAGTAGTACACGAATGTAATATTACGATACGGGGGGAGGTACGAGTGAATATCGTTTACTTCGTATTCAGTGTATTAATGCCTATTTTATCGAGTTTCTTACGCGACTTTTTCAATGACTTATGGTAACTGTTATGAGTTAAACTTACATTGAATCGTTTCGTGGTAGTTGACATGCACAGGATTCTGTCAAGGACACCTAAAAGGCAGCTTCCTACCGTACCCTGCCGCAGGTATCTTTGGTTTACCACTGCGCCAGTCGAAGAGGATCAAAGTGAAATTACGATCCAATTTATTTTAAATAATATTCCACGTCAAATAATTATACAATAAATTAAAACTGACAAGCATAATATAATATTGAATGCAACACATTGAATGCAATGCATTTAATGTACACAACCGAACAAAATATTTACTAGAAAGTGTTTAATTGTGATTAAGTGTAAGTACTTGGTTTCTAAACTTCTCTCTGAGTGGTCAAGAACCTATATCATAATGAAATCTGTATCGTATTTACTATCAATAATGCAACGGGACGCAACCATCAAATGATAGAATTATCCAATGGAAATATAAATATACAGATATCATATACGGACAACAGGTAGTTGCATTCTCTGACAAATTACTCTGAGAAATAAATGTAATCTTTTAAAAATTCATTGTGCTGTTTTTGACTGTTACATTCTTCAAATAATATTATTTGAAATGCATATTATTTTCATTTTCATTTACGCTCTTGACTATTTCATGAACATTTAATATACAAAACCTTGTAATCCGCCGTCACATTACTACTTAAGTGGTTTCAATGTATTTGAGATTATCCCTGCACCGTAAAGAGGTGTACATTGGACAGAACAAAAAACAGGGATAAAATCAATTTGAAATTTTATCTTGCGTTTAATATGAAAGACCTTGTCAAAAGAATGGAATTTAAATATTTGAAAGGATCAAAGATGATAAGGGAAGAGAAATATAGAGACATAGAGAGACAGAGAGAAAGAGAAAGGGAGAGATTGCTAAGAAATTAGATAATGTAATATACCTTCCTGTAAATTTTTTTTGGCAACAATTTTTTTTTCTCGAAAATACAAATGCCGGTCTCCCAAAGTTCTCAATGGGAGAAACAGTGTGAAATATAAGAAGTGATAACTCATAAGCATAAGGGTTTGATATTTTCTGGAACACAGAATACATAGTAGATAGGGTTATGCTTTGATGATATACATTTTAAGGAGAATTTTTAATCTGATTGTGAGCGCAAATTTTCACAAGAACGTTCCAATGTATTCATAATGAATGTTTACTTAATCTTATTTTAACGTGCTTTCCAGTTTTGTAACATTGTATTTGCACATCAGACCTCGTTACTACAATCACATTGATTTTATTGGGAAAATGAAGTCTACCGCGAACATATACAGCAGCACAATCGTATTGAATTAATACACCAAAAGTTTAATATTTGAAGGTAATGAATACTTTAATTTTATAATTAAAATGAATAATCTCATTTACATATATGATATATTATGCCCAGAAATTACATTGTTTTCTGACATATCTAACTCTAGACACAATAACAAGATGGGCACGTTTTCATCACTCACAGTACATCATAGACAGAAGGAATCTAGAAGTTAAGCATGTTGCTACTAAGTAAGTGAAATAATATTTAAGTATATTCAACAATGTACACACTATTTGGGCAGACAATTTGCATTAATGAACGAAAAGAGTTTGATGAATTAACTTTTCTCATACATAGGTATATTTTTTTTTGTAAATTAATATATTAAAAAATAACTTACGCTTCTTCTTTAAGGTAGAATAATAACAATTTATCAATGATGTAGACATTGAAACTAGAATTGAAATAATTTTAGTAGTAAACAACAATGTGGAAACAGTGAAATGGTGTTTTTTTATTTGAGAAAACGTTCAACAAAAATAATGCCCATATGATAACACTGATACTTTTCAATTACATAAAATAAGATTATGCTTTGTGTTTCTACCTATAATATTCACATTTATGAAGGATAAAAAGATATAGCGTTTGTTTTGCACATCACTATTTATAATGGGCAATATTTTCGACAGCATTTCGAGAATATTCATGAACGGGAGAGTTACGTCCCATTAAAATAATCCTGTATCGCCCGTAAATTTTCAAATTCGCGATATGGCCCAACAGAGGAAAGCTTTCCGCGCTGTAACACATAAGTCTCTTGTGACATCTCAACAATGAGTAGTACTGTGTACCCCGTGTGACAATTTGATCTGAAAATTACTCGTAAGAGATTTTTTGTCTAAAACAGTATTTGAAGTAGTTATCTATATTTTAAGAATGTTATCTACGATGTGATTTAAATGAATAGTAACTACAACATTTTGCAGAGTCGAAATCATTTTTAATCATGAAGTGAACAATGAACAATGAACAACCATGAATAATGAGAAATCAGTCTAAAGTATAATTATTGTGTTCTTTCAGATTAAAAATATCTTACCAAAAAGAGAAAAATATAATGAAACGGCCACCTAAACGGAGATGTCACCTCCACTACCTTATTTCGTAGAATCGTTTGATGAAAGGCTGGAGGTAATATTCCTTCTTTTAAGCTGTCATCTGGCCCCATGAACAGAGTCCAGGCTCATTTCAAAGATTCTTCTTTTTCTCAACATGGTTTAGGTCAAGTGACCTGTTTCGGCACCAATTTTTCTTCTCGGGCTACCAATGTCCCTTCTTCCTTGTGTTCTATTATTCATAGCTATGAATGGAAGTCGGTTCTTTGGCATTCTTGCTTTGTACCATTTTAACTTATTATTGAGAATGTTTTCGTGCAATTCTTTGACTTTTAAAACATCTCTGATTTCAGAATTCCGTTTCTTGTCAAGTACTGAGCATTCCAGTTATTTCGCAAAAATTTCATTTCTTCGCCGTTTTTGATCATTTTCGTGTTCACCCATGTTTTGCTGGCAAACATGTGTGTGGGGACTGCAATGTTCGTGTAAAACCTAAGCCGTGTCTCCTTTCGAGTTCGGTTTCTCATATAATTCTCTATGGTTCCACAAACATTTCGGAATTTTACAAGCTTATCTTCCACGTCATGATCTATATTAAAGAATATACCACAGCGTAAGTACTTGAAGTTGCTCACTTGTTCTAGATTGCAGTTTCCTATTGCTATTTTAGATCTTACAGGATATTTTCCTCTAATTGCCATGACATTTGAGTTTTGAGCGGACATTTTAAGTCCATATTCTTCAGGGTATTTTTAGATAAAAGTGGACATTTGACGCTTGTTTTCAATCTGCATCTGTACATGAACGATCTTTTCTGAATCCCGTTTGCTCTTCTGACAGAGCTTTTGCTCTTGTCTTCAGTCATCGATTCAGAATTCTAGCTACTTTATAGGTAGTGTCTAGAAGACTTATTTCTCAATAATTCTAGGTGTTCGGTCACCTTTGTTGTGCACTTTCCCCTGTAACTGTTTTTGAGGAGTTTCAAGCTGCCTCCAACACACATTATACAGCTTAAAACGGTGTTCATGCAATGTTTGACAGCTATACTTCAGTAATTCGCTGTTGATTCGGTTTTGGTCCGGTAGCTTTCTTAAATCCTTTTGAAGTGACTGTCAGCTCTTCCCATGCGATGTCGGTAATTCCTGGTTATTTTTCTCTATGGTTAACTACAGTGTTTTCTTTATCGTCGTACCACAGAGATTGATAGTGTTCTGCCAACTTATCTATTTCTATGTTCTGACATTTACATCCTCTTTTAAAGATATATTTATGGACTTCATGACGTTGCACGCTAAAGCGTGTCTCCCATGTACATCATGTTCAATATTTGCAATAACTATTTCCCAAGATTTCCCTGATTTCAAAGATTAATCAGCTTTAAGGAGACACAACTTCCTGACACGGATATTACTAGTTATTCAGTATCTTCCTGCCTCCAGACGCAATGTCATATTGCATTAAAAATGTCTGAACCTTTCAATTGGGTTACTGACATCTAAAAAGCGGGTAACGACTCAACTCACCTTTCATTCATCTTTTATTATTTCAAGTCTGAATTTTTCATGTTTTCATGTTCAGTTTAATTTTTGCACACAAATTCTCTAAAATAGCTGGATGTAATATTAAATAAGTTGATTGACCTCCTTTTATTTATTTATTTCATTTCTTGTATTGTCTCTACTTTAAATTCAAATATATTTACTAAATTTACGAATTATATTTATATATTATTGTAATATTAATGAAGGATTGATTGATTTGCGATTACGCACGCGTAAACTGCTTCGGTCATTAATTTCATAAATGTAGTTTATGCTTTTCCCCGGGAGGAGGCAGTGATGTTCCTCCACTAGATGATGCGATTCGGCGCCGACCTCGAGTCGGCTAGCGGGGTTTTCCCTAGCAATGACCCACCAGTGGGGCATCGCCCCAACCGGGACAAGCTCTAAACTCCAGACCGGTCTTCCGGCGTGTGTGGTAGTGTAGTGCATGTTAGTGTAAGGAGTGAGGCTAGAAGAAGAAAGAAATATCGCACGCGCTTTGTGGCCTGTTTGTTAGGGTACTGCTCTGGCATTCGCCTGGTGTTCATCGGAGAAACCACGGAAAAGTACCGATCGGAGCAGTCGGCCGCTAGAATTCTCCAAATAGCAACAAAGCAAACCCAGCTTTCTAGCTAGTGTTGAAAACCTGCCGCCTTTGGGACTCGAACCTAGGACCACTCGGTCAGAGGCATTGCAGTGATATCACTTGTTGCTCTGAGCCACCTCTCCCGATATTACAAAATGCTTTATATGTTTTGTGCAGAATGATGAATGGCTTGAAATGAGGCACCATGCTGTGGCGTCGGCGGAAACAGAGGCAAAGGTGGCGTTCGCAGTGACAAGCGGAGTCGGTGGTGGTGGTCGAGGTGGGAGGAACGGTGGTGTGGCGGAGAAGCGGGCAAAAGCAGAGGCGGTGGCAATGATGATGGTGGTGACAGGCGGCGGCAGAGACGACGGCGGAGGCGGTGGAAGCGGAGACGAAAGTGGAGGCGGAGATGGAGGTGGAGGCGGAGGCAGAGGCAAGAGGCGGAGGCGGAGGCGGAGGTGGAGGCGGAGATGGAGATGGAGGTGGAGGCGGAGGCAGAGGCGGAGGCGTAGGCAGAGGTGGAGGCGGAGGCGGTGCCGAAAGCAGAGGCGGTGGTGATCACAGGATGGGGGCCTTATTGTTTTCCTTGAACCTTTAAATTTTTCAGTGGCTAGTAAGGTGGACCTCTCTGACCCTAGTTTCACACACGTTCAGCAAAGGAAATCCTAAAAGCGCTCAGAACGGCACCATCCCTTGCAAGGTCAGTGGCGTCCGAAGCTCGTTGAGACCGATTGATCGTTGACGTTGGCGCTCACGTACAAAATCGGTTTGTGACGTCGTTTACCCTTCCCCCCTTCGGCGCAGCTATTTCCTCCGAGCGACGACAATAGGGAGCGAGATGGCGACTAGAGGAACTTGGAGATGGAGTTGATGTGAACACAGGAGTCGACCGAATCATGGACACGTCGAACGACGGAGATGTAAAGAGAGGAAGAAAACAGAAAATGGGCAGATGAGAAATTGAAACAAATCAAATGAAAAGAAGAAGCGTGAAAAGTAAGGAAAGAAGTGACCGAATGGGAAGGAGAGAAAATGGACAAGAATGTCAAGTAAGGACACATTTATTGAGAAGTTTCGAATTTGGATTCCATTGGTAAATTGTACATAAAAGAAAACACATGGTACATCATCAGTTGAAGTAATAAATAACATTAGTGAGGCAAATTGTTGACGATATAATTGCTTTTTATAAAGTGTGGACAAATGAATGAGTTATAAATAAAAGGGCAATCGGTGTATTCTGAAAAAACGAGTATAATCAGCAATGTTAAGAAGGTTGTCCGGGAGAAAATTGGGCCTTAAGGGAATTAGACCCGGCACTTGAGGCAGTGTAGTTTGCTTTGGAAAGGCTAAGGAATAACAGATGTTAAAAGAAACCGTTTTCAAAAAAGCCAAAAGTGGAACAAAATTTGGTAATTCAACTGAAAAACAAGGAACCATAAAAGAACAAAGTAAGAAACGTCTTAAAACGTACGAGGTTTTGTCAAAGGGAGTTTTTTAAGGGAAAGAGACTCTGAAGCAAAGTGCAAGTAATCACAAGAGAATCATGGAGGTAGTATGTTTTGGAAAGAAAACTGTACTAGAGGAACTACTAGCAGACAACATGCCACACTCCCTAATATATCACAACCAAAGAGATACTGTAAAAGGAAGGTATAAACAAATCTCAGAACTCGAGGAATAATCAGAGAGGTGAGGAGTATAAAAAAAAATTGGCGGTGATGCTATTTATTTAAGGTCTGGTTATTTTTGTGTACGCATGGCCATCGACCTTAGTTCCACATCCGTGTATCCATGAAGATTTCCTTTGAAGCCTTCCCCTGCAAGTGTCTACATAACACTTTTCGTGCTGGCGTGGAGAGTGTATCGCCCTGAAGCGCCTTGATTTTGACTTTTACTTTATCCGCTAGATGTCAGTCTCAGTCAACTACATCCAAAATGTATGTTTGGGAGAACATGAGATCTCATTAGGACGAGAAATTACCAGAGTGATTTAATTTCTCCGGGCTCCTACTAAGGTTATTTTACATGTCACACGCGTGATACGACTACTTTGGAATTTCCGTTTTTTTTTTTTTTCCAAAATCCAAACACCGCATGCGGGGTCGAACCACCCCTGGAGGTTCAGAGGGCTGTAAGGTAACCGCTCGCCCACCGAGAGTTTTTTTATATAACACATTTATTTATTCTAGATCGAATACATCGTTTAGTGTAATCACTTAACAGATGTTTAGTTTTGACGTATACTAGTGAAAATATCTAAGCTAATTTATTCTAGACATTGAATAGGATACTCTAGGGGATAACCTCGAGGGTAAGTATCATGGTTGGTTAAGATTTTGGGAAAGGCTTCAAATGGGAATCTATTTTTTATTCGGTTGTGGGTGGGATTTTTTGTTAATTTGAAGTTGGATGCTGCTGATATGTCTGTCAGGGTTTGGTAGGAATTGTGGGATATATGGTTTATTTGGTTTATTATTGTATTCATGTTTAATTCGGAATGACCCACCGAAGTGCGCGGCGTGAGTGAGATAATCGCTGTAGGCAGCTCTGGCGGCGGCCATGGCCAGTCGGGGCGGGGCGTCGCCAGGAAATGGCAGGGAGCGATTGGGGCTGACGGGTGGCGAGTGTGCGAGGGCGCGGCGGCCAGCCCTGCCAGCGCTGCCACGAACAGACACGTGTTTGCGAGGGCGAACCCCTGCGGCAGGCTTCGGACCTCCAACGCGACTACCGCCGATTCCTCGTCCGCAAACACTGCTGCTGCCACCGCCATCGCCTCCTTTACCACCGACCGGATCTCCGCCTACTCCAGTGGTGTCAAGGTCTTGTATTGGTGGCTGTGGCACGCATTGTGACACCGTAGAATGCTACGAGCTTCTCTGCGCAACTAGCGCCGGGAAAGGGAACTATTACGAAGAGTAGTAACCCAGACGTTTCACAATAGGGATGGCGTTGTCTCTGGTGGCGGGGTGATGAACTGCGTGGAGGAGCGATTTCGTCGTGGCCCTCGTACCACGGACTCGGCATCGACCGGTCAAGGCATCGACCTTGACAACACTAGTCTACTTGCTAGTCGCTCTTGCTGTGGCCGCTAAACGTCGTCACCGTCACCGTCACCACCGATCTGACTTCCTCCTACTCGCCAAGAACTTTTGCTGCTGCGGCTACCTCTTCCGCCATCGTCGCCACCGATACGACCTCCACCTCGCCAGCTGCTCCTTCTGCTGCCGCTACCACAGCCGCCGTCACCAACATCGTCATTCGCTCGATCTTACCTCTATCATCTGGCTGCTCACCAGCTACTCTTGTTACTGCCACTACCAACGTCGCCGCTGATCTGACCTCCGCATAACTGTCAGACGCTCCCATTGCTTCCTCCAAGATCGCCAACACCTTCCCCCCTATTTGGACCTCCACCAAATCATCAGTTGAGTTCTCTATCACCAAAGTCGCCATCACTATTGCCACTAACATCCCTGCCGCTCTTATCACTGCCATCATCGTCATCGACTCTGCCTCTGCCATGCCAACAACTCTCACCAGCGTTGCAACAGTCTTCGTTACCGTCATTACTGCTTTCAAACTCGGCCAACTGTCACCACCGCCACCATCACCACTGCCACAGCCATTGGTTTTGCATCCACGACCTCGCCAGCCAATTTCCCCTCTGCCACAGCCATCACCACCTCCGTCACCACCAATTGGTCGATATTACGCAGAAAAAGACGAACTAACGTTGAATCTGGTCAGAAGAAATGATATAATATGTTTCTTTTCCTTATGCTATAATATGTTCAATGTTTTCTTTTTTTAATCATAGACATCAATAATTGTCAATTGAGAGATAATCTTTTCTTCATGGAGCAAAATTATAGCGATAGAAGCCAAATAATATGTAATCTCATTTTTTGTGTAAAGGGTTGATCTTTTTTATCATAACGTCGGCCATTTAAGCTTTCGTCCTCGGTACTCCATGTACCGCCGCCGCCGTACCATATACTGTCTGGGATCATCGAAAACAAACTTGCATCCAGTTTTTCCTTCTTTGCCTCCCCTACCTCATTAGCCATCACTGAGGCGTCGCCATCACCACTGCGAGTTTTGAAAACAGTTTGAACACCAGTGACGTGTTGCGCTGCCTTGTAGCTGGAAAGGCTACTTGCTCCCAACGCGCTCATTTCGGGCTTCGTCATTTCCCTGTCATTGCCATCTTAATGAAATCGACCTCGCTGTTATCTTACAAAGCACGTTGACTTTCTCACTTTGTTATACGGTGACATTCTATTTTGTCGATAATTCAGCAACCATGTCGCTCTCCTGCGTAGTCAATGACACGATAATTTTTAATGAAATTACAAAAAACATTAATATCTAAGCGTATGTGTTGAATTTATTTTTTATGTCATCCGTTCAGTGTACTCCACTTACTAAATATACTGAAAATGTCAAGCGCGGCATTGCTTTGCAATACATTCACCCCCTTACAAGATACTTAAATTTCAATGAAGGCTTGCGTGAATGGTAAAAGGGTTTTCAAATCTAATTTTCAAAGAGCACAATTTCACACAATAGGACATTCACAGGATTCAAGAAATAAAGTGTACGTACCAACACCTAGTTATATACGCATCCATTTTAGAAGGTACACTGCGACCGTAAGAGCTGAGAAATCTTATCCCGGTCGGAAGAAGTATGTTCAAGCTTCACTTACAATATGAGCGTGAGAAGTGATTTTTTTCGAGATACTTCTTTAACGAGCAAATGAAACTTATATTATAAACTTCCTTAAGCAATTTATGAATGAGTAGTATGGTGGGAGAGATCGATGCATATACCGTTAAAGACCAGAGTATATCGGCTCATACTCTGCTCATGTTAAATGCCAGAGTTGACCATCTTCAATGAGGCCCTCCAACAGAAGAGCGTCTCCAGAGGAGCCGTCGAGATCGAGCTGTAGTCAGCATCAATGATTTCTCTACACCTCATGGATGGCCCCTGGATACTCTGGAGCGAAAGCTTTGTGAGAAACTGATCGGTGGGGACCAGTCTCCACCTAAAAAAGGACCGAGGGAAGAAAAATCCGATATTAAACCAAGGGAGAAGGCGGCACTCTACAGGTGTGGTGAAACCAGCACCCCTAAGGGAAGGAAAACTCCGACGAATGAACTCACATCCTTCAGGTACAGGAGTTGATGTGGGATAGGCATATCCCCCATCACTTGAAGAAAAAACAAATTGCAAAATTTCTCGACAAAATTTCAAAACCAAGCCAACAAAATCGACAAATTGACTTTTGGCAAGGAAAATAATTTTCAAAATCAGAACATAGAATATTCGGGGGATATAAGCTGAGGAAATTATTAGAGAAGTAGATAATCATAGCCTAGATATCATCGCATTATCTGAAACTAAGACGAAAGAAAAAAGGTACTGAAGAAATAGAAAGTTATGTACATTGCACAAACTGAAAGTCAAGGCGTCATTGTTAGAAAAACGAACTTAAGAATCACAATAAGTATTGGGGTCAGATCAACGAGAGAATTCTGAATGTACGGTTAAAATATAAAATTATACAGTTGTAATACGGTGTAGGCTCCTAATGTCGATGTCTCTGTGAATTAAAAACTAAAAAAATTAATAAATTGACAATGTTGCTGAATATTTGTGACCGCAAACAATTAACTTCCCTTGGAGACCTCAATGGCAGATGTGGATGGCGCATGCATGGTGCGGTGGTAAGAACAAACAGTGAAGACAATATGAATGATAAGAGAACGGGTGATTAAACTATGTCAACAAAATTCGTTGAAAATAACTCCACAATAAAAAGTCTACAATACACGTTATTGCGAACCTTCAAATGCAACCGTGAATTTATTTACTTCATTACAAAACTGGGGTCAGATAAACCCCAGGATTATAAATTACAGTTATGGGTTTCTTTTTCAGAATCTTATTCTGGAATTTAATCGTTAATGGTTTTCATAATAGGAAATCATTCTTTAATGAAATTATTAACGTTTAGAAATACATTTTTCAGTAATTTAAAAAATATATCCCCAATTAAGAAAGCATTATCATCAGTATGGTATTGATTCTGGAGTGAATTAATCAACAACTTTAGTAGAAACGTATTACATTAGCAAAAATCTATAGCAAATTATTCCAAAGCATTTGTTGGGGTAACTGTCATAATGCCACGAGCAGGTCCACTCGATGTATGCGAGATATTGTGTCCGCGCGTCTGACAAGGAGGAGGATGGAGAGACCACGAACGTCTACTTTTTATCTATTAGTTCTGATGCCTTACTTCATCAGAATCAGGTTTCTCTTCCTCAGTTTTATCACAGCTTCCTGGCGATTCAGAAAATCTTGCGCCATCACGAGGGTACAGAGGTAATCTGCGTCACTATGTGATACTTCACTTTACTTTGCCATAGAGGCGTATTCATCAAGATATTTTCTATTTCCTGTTCGCAAATACAAAAGGAAATAAATACAAACTATCACCAAAATAATTACACATCCGTAATGGAATAGATGGATAAGGTAACCCACATGTGTTCCCACGATTGTAACCGCCTTATTTTGTAAAACCACTTCAAATAAGCATTTAAAAATACTGAGAGTTAAAACTATTATTTTTTACAATAAGTAAGACTGTAATAAAATGTCACGAACGCTCAGATCTTGGAGAAAAAAAGTGTAGAAGACACAACCAGAAAAACATGCTGGGGTCAGATTGACCCACGTTTGTATCCGAGAGTTAAAAATTGTGATAAATTAAACACCATAATGAAGTACATCTCTAAATCTGCAACTGAGCGAGAACCATTGCAGATGCGGAGATGCATCTGGAAAAAAATCTGCTGGCGCGCTCTGCAGCGCCAAAGGAATAGGTGGCGCTTTATCGCGCCGAGCAGAGCGGATGAAACGGAATGTAAAGCAAAGTGCATTAAGGAGAAGATGGATCTCAGGGTGAAAAATGCAGCGCTCTGTTTCCGACGTCTTTCAAAGCGACGCGCTCTGTCAAGTGTTTTAGTAGAAACTTGCAAAAATGGAAATTGGCACAGAATACAACTAGTGATATTCTTGGTGAGATACAGATATTGTCAGAATGGTAATGTAAAAGAGTTGCATGGCAAGTGATTTTTTCTTCACTAAACCAGTGAAATCTTAAAACGATCAATACGCATATTTCAGATATTGTTCTGTGTCTCTTCAATGGGTCCGTAGACGTCCAATTTCAGATTGACATATCGATGTCTACAAACCATCAATTAAAACTCTAAAACAATCAATAAATTTAGAAGTTTCTTCGAATTGATCAAAAATGAATAAAATAATCATATCACTGTTAAATTGTGGCAGAATATGTAGACTAATATTTAATTACTGAAAGAATTGGCTCTGGTTCATTTCAACATTAATCATATTATTTCAATACGTCAACAAACTCGACAAGTCGGGCAACAATTGATAATAAAAGTAATTTGGTGGGAAAATTACTAATAACTTAACGACATACTTGCAAATTAAATACCGTTACAAAGTAGAGACTTTCTCGACACCAAAACATGAAGCAAAAATCTCCAAAACAGAACTTTTATAGCGTCTTCCCGCTGGTATGGTAACTAAAAGCCTTTGCGCCCCTGATAAAGGAACGCAGCAATGCTCCTTACAAGGATTTAACTACTGCTTACGCAAGCATAACCGAACTTGAATGCCTTTCGCCGTAAAAAGGAACGCGGGCAATGTACACAGGTTATCTGGGAGCACGCGAAGCCGCCGGATGAACATTGCGACTTACGGTTATGGAGCAAGTTGCTCGGAGCACGCGCCCGCAACGCCCTCTTCCGAGAGCCGGGCCGGGCGAGGGCAGTGGAGATGCCACGAATTCGAGAGCGCGAATTTCCACCTCCTGAAAACACATAAATACTGGGATTTTGATGATGATAATAATAATAATAATAATAATAATGATAATAATAATAATAATAATAATAATAATAATAATAATAATAATAATTTACTTTTTGATTTTCAATGTATTTGTTTACTTTTTTTATAATTTTATACATACGTATATATGATTATATGATATGTTTATATATATATATATACACACACATATATGTATGTATATATATATATATATATATATATATATATACACTAAGTAATATCCATATCAGTGACCGCAGTAGTCATTAGACATCGTGAGAGAGCAGAATGGGGCGCTCTGCGGAACTCACGGACTTTGAACGTGGTCAGGTGATTAGGTATCATATGTTTTAGAAGTCTGTATGCGAGATTTTCACACTCCTAAACATCCCTAGGGCCACTGTTTCTGATGTGATAGTGAAGTGAAAACGTGAAGGAACACGTACAGCACAAAAGCGCACAGGTCGATCCCGTCTGTTGACTGACAGAGACCGCCGACAGTTGACGAGGGTTGTAAAGTGTAATAGGCGGACATTTATCCAAACCATCGCACAGGAATTCTAAACTGAATCATAATTCACTCCAACTAGTATGATTGGCGGGAGGTGAGAAAACTTCATGAGATATCATGGTCGAGCAGCTGCTCATAAGCCACAAATCATGCAGGTAAATGCCAAACGACGCCTCACTTGGTGTAAGGAGCGTAAACATTGGACGATTGAACAGTGGAAAACGGTGATATGGACTGACGAATCACGGTACACAATATGGCGATCCGATGGCAAGATCTGGATATGGCGAATGCCCGGTGAACATCATCTGCCAGCGTGTGTAATGCCCAGTGTAATGTAACAGTGAAATTCGGAGGCGGTGGTATTATGGTGTGGTCATGTTTTTCCTGACCGGGGATTGCACTTCTTGATGTTTTGCGTTGCACTATCACGGCATAGGCCTACGCGGATGTTTTAAACACCTTCTTCCTTCCCACTGTTGATGAGTAATTCGGGGATGGCAATTGCGTCTTTCAACACGATCGAGCACCTGTTCATCCTGCACGGCCTGCGGCGGAGTGGTTACACGACAATAACGTCCCTGTAATTGACTGGCATGCACAGAGTTCTGACTTGAATCCTATCAAACATCTTTGGGATGTTTTGGAACGCCGACTTCATGCCATGCCACACTGACCTACATCGATATCTCTCCTCAGTGTAGCACTCCGTGAAGAATGGGCTGCCAGTACCCAAGAAACCTTCCAGGACCAGATTGAAAGTATGCCTGCGAGAGTAGAAGGTGTCATCAAAGCTAAGGGTGGGTCAACACCCTGCTGAATTCCAGCATTACGGATGGAGGGCACCACGAACTGGTAAGTCATTTTCAGCCACGTGTCAGGATACTTTTGATCACTTAGTGTATAACTCGAAATCATAACCTTATCGCATTTGTCCAACAATTGTGCCGAGTTTCACCGTGAACAATTTTGTTTGTCCTACGTCTTCCCAAACCTCATTCCTAATTGACCTATTCAAACTGTTGCTGTTTCTCTTCTCCACACCTTAAGGAAGTTATCACTCTATCACATCAGACCTATTATCACGTTCAAATTGTGCCGCGAAGTTCATCTCTTGTCTATGTCAACTGCTTTATGTATGAAAAGTAAACATGTAGATACATAATAAACACCCCCACTCAAGAATTCTATCCATGAAAGAAAACGACTATTCTCAAAAGCTGGCTCTCCGACTTAGCATTTTTGTTTACATGCATAACAGGCGTATAAACGTGTAGATATTGATTGTTCAAACGAGTGATTCTAAAATATCTTTGACGTGCTTTCTACTCCTTCAACTTTACAAAAGTGGAAGAATCAGGAAATTAAAATCATTTTTGTGCCTTCTACTATCATTACATCATCGTCTTCATTGACTGCAGCCGAATTGTATGGAAGCCAATTCTTATTTGCTTGATTAAATGACGTGATGGACTCACTTCTCAATGTGAAAATTGTTTATAAGTTCTACCTCAGTTGTGAATGTCGTTTAATATTGTAATGTAAATATGCATAATGTTTTTAGAATAAATGTTAAGATTTTCTAGGGAAAGTAAGGGGGTTAAAGATTATCACATTTTGTCCAGAAACTTGTGGTAATGCCATACGACAAAGTTATGTACGTGACGTTTGCCTCTGATTGATCTTCATTACGCATTGGCGGTCAGCGGGTAACTGTGTATATGACAGCGTCAGAGCTTGAATAGCAAAACATCAGTGCATGAGGAGTTGCCTGAAAATCAGGGGCACGCGTGATGTGTTTAACCTCGTTAATTGAAAATTCCCACGACGTTAAATGAAAATTCCTACCTCAAAGTCATTGGCAAATGTGACTATGATTAACCCTTATATGTTCTAGAAGTTTGTAACGTTTGTTCTAAGTCACTCTGCAATAATGATAATGACTTTAATTATTATTATTGTTATAATGCTTATTAGATCTGAGCTTCTGTTGTCTTTGGTTCAAGGATTTCTTTATTACAGCATTAACCAGCAATCCTTTTGATACGAATCATTGCATTCGATTCACCGTGACGTCTTCTGCGTCATCTTCTCAATCACCCAAAACCCGAAAGTAATCTTGCGAGATCTATTAGCTTGAAGAGACCACGCTCATAATTCGCCTGGCACGCCGGGCAGCCTCTGGCGTCGAGAGCTTTGGCCGAGCGGGCGGGCGGGGCGGGCGAGCGGGGCGGCCCCGGGGCACCGCGGTGCACCTCAACGCTGCTGTCATCGACGCGCATGAAAAATTCCCGCGCCGCGCGCCGTGAAATATTCACGCCCCGGCCCGGGGGGCTGCGTCCGTGGGTGCGGCGCGGAAGCGGGGGCGGGGCCGGTGGGTGCGATAGAGAGAAAACGCACGTGACGGCGTGCACGCGGCCCAAACATATGAGCTGCGATGGGCGAACGCGCGCAAAGGTGAGAGGAAGTTTGTGCAAACGGGCGGAGAGGCCGGGTGAGATGGCTCAGGGCATCAACTGATGCCACTGCAATGCCTCTGGCCGGGATCTTTAAGTTCGAGTTCCGACAGTGGCGGGATTTTCTAAACTAGCTTGTGAGTTAAGTCGAATTCTGCAGCAGTGTACAGGGGAGTTCTAGCGGCTGGCAGCTCCGATCGATGGTTTTCGTGGTTCCTTCGATCAACTCCAGGCGAATTTAACAAACCGCCCACGGATCACGTGAGATGTTTCCTTTCTCTTCCTTGTTCTTTCCACACCTGTTACACTCACTTACGCTCACATGCACTACACTACCACGCATGTCGGGAGACCGGTCGGGAGCTTACAGCTTGTCTGGACTGGGTCGGTGCCCCGCTGGTGGAAGATGCCTGATTGGGGGAAACCCCGCTAGCCGACGGTAGGTCGGCGCCGGATCTCTCTCTCCAGCGGGGGATCACCTCCCGAGGAGAAATAGATTGCACTACTCTTACGTAACTAGTGACCTTAGTTGTCGCGCCGGAATGAATAACAACCAACACCAGGAAGGAGGAATACGCGAAATGTAAATTGCATGTGGGAAAGAAATAATGGAGAATGAGTGGGGAGAGGTTTGGTGGCGAGCGGGTGAAAGTGGGAGCTTTGTTTGGAAAGAAAGGTGTATAAATTCTGAGGAATAGGTGAGAGACAGTTTGTGAAATGGGAATGATGTGTAAATTTTAAATTGCCTGAGGTAAAGTAATGATGGACTGGCACAAATAGTCGAAAGGAAAGATGGAAGTGCCAGATTGATTAAAACGATTGTAGGTTCGAAATCTCTCTGTATGTCTGTCTGTTGTCTGAACTCATAGGAATATTTTAAATTATTAGTGCTGAAACAGCGCAAACCTCCTCGTATTATTTCTAACTTTTGAAATTTTTAAAACTGTAGAGATTTCAATGAATATGATACTTCAGTCATTTTCAAATGTGCTTTCAACTATGTCAGGAAAATATTTATAAAAGCAATTGTGAAGTCTTTTTAAGAAAAAATAATTTATTGTTACTACTTCAAGCAAATATTACGTGAAAACGAGTCATTTTTCAAAAAAATATACTTGATCTTCGTTACAGAATTAATACTTAAAAATATATTACAATAAGAAAACACGAGGCTTACCAAATGGTCCAGTTTGTTTTACAAGTCAAATGGCATGCATTTGCTTACCTGATATTGAAAAATTTATGGAATTGATTCTGAAGTTAGGCATAACTCATTAAAAATGCATATTTACAGCTTGTTCTACGTGTATGTTAAGGAAGATGTAGGTATCTTCTATTTTAGTAGAAAGAACAATAATTTTTAATAATTAGGAAAAAACACAAGGGTTTAAAATTGTATGCTTTACTTAATACAAAATGTTCCAAATTGTTCGTGATATGTTCTTCGTATGACTTAATCCCATTCTCTTTATCTCTTTGGAAAATTTCTTGTGAAGTTCAAGATATTTTCTTGTAACATTGATTTTTACTGGTTGATAACTCGATTGATGTAGAAAATCATGACATAGTTATAGTTCAGACCAAATCATGACATAGTAAATATTTTATGGAGCCCTCGCATCAACCATTAAAAACTCTATCTTCAATAATGTCGTTTGATGAGGATGTCCAAAAATTGAAGATTTTCCAGTTTTCCAGTAAATTTAACAGTAAAAATCGATCCTACGTTATCTTTATAAGTGTATTTCAGTTTATTCTCACGCGAAATTTAAAAAAAGAATTTGAAGCGATATTAAAAAATATTTTGAAAATGACGTTGGGCTTTATCAAGAACCACCAAAAATCAAAAAAATCCGTTTTAAATTCTGGATCCCGCGAAATCAACCACACGAATAAATATAAATTTTGGTGAAAATCCTGCTTACGATTTAACAGCTAGCTGTGTTCACAGACAGACGGACGAATTTACGAACGGACGGAGGCATGGAGAGACAGACGAATAGTCGGACAGACGGACGGACGCACAGACAGTCGGACAGACAGACGGTCAGACAGGTAGACGGGCAGTCAGATGGTCAGTCGTTTTGCCCTAAACTAAATTTTCTGTATGAAGGACTCACGAAATGAGAATTCCACCTTCTCAACTACTCATGTTAAAAAAGTAATTTGCTATGAAAAATTATTATTCACTTTTTCGGCATTGAGGACTTTCAATATAAATTTTCTGCCAAGAATTCGTCTATTTTTGCTGCGCTTTTACATAACTTTCTCTATACTAGACACGTAGTATGCGAAGAACAAGAATGTGGTGTGAAAGATAAATACAATATCTTGACCCAAATGCCTGTGCAGAATGGATGAAAGTTTTGGTCTGTGAAGTAGGAGCAATTAAAAATAGTTATAAACGATAATACTATTAATCACTATACCATTAATCACTCCATTAGATACAAATTATTGTGAAAACACGGTCAATGTACAAGGAAAGAATTAAGAAATATAGACCAAAAATACGAAAAGATTTGGAATTTTTTGGAACACTGAAGTTGAGGAAACGGGATACGTATGTTCGAGTCTGATACGAGCTGATGATATTCAGGATATCGCAAAGCTACTAGATGTAGACATGGCGTATCGGATGGAAAAAATCTGAACGAGGCAATGTAAAAATAATGCGTCTATGGAGGTGAAAGGATGGCACGAGTTGAAAGTAATAAAAAACTCGGAAGATAGTGGGAACTCCAGGATTGAAATACATATTTGAAAGCAAATAATGCAAATCACCATCGGGAGAATGCGCGTTACACTTTATAAATTAAAAGAAAAGGCTAGCACAATAGATGAAGGACTCCATCGTCAACCAACATTTTCCAACAACAATGGAGATAAAATATAGGCGATCATCCCCCAGTGGATAAGCCTATTACAAGAATAAGCACAATAGATGAACTCAATTGCTAACCAATATTCCCCAATATCAATGGAGGCGATCATCTGCCCAGTGGATAAGCCTGTTACAAGAAAAGGTAAGAACAATAGATGAACTCAATCGCTAACCAACATTCCCCATCGACAATGGTGATAAACAGAGGCGATCATCCGCTCAGTGGGAAAATGTGTAGCGTGGCTGTGTAACCGCGGCATGACAGGTGCCCGGGGACCAGGGTGAGGCAGGATAAGCCGTGCCCGCGGGGCGGAGAGAGGGGAGGGGCGGGTCCGGGCGGGTCCCGGGGCTATGACGGGCGCTTGGGGCCGTCCACGGCGTCGGTGGCGGCAGAGGATTAGGGTCTGCACAGCGCGAACACCTGTTAACGCCCCTCCTCCCCGCCCCGGCCCGGCGCGCCTCGCCCCTCCGCGCCCACGCGCTGGCCGCCCGCCGTTGCGTTAACGCCCGCCGCCGCCGCCGTCATATCCGCACGCCACTCCCAGCCGCAGCAACGCGACGAGCGCAGGTCGTGGTTCACCTCACGCCCGATAGGCGGGACTCTGCGCGCGCAAAAATGGAATTGCTGCGCTGTTGGGGAAGCGCGCAAGTGCCAAGGAAACTGCTCTGCATTCTATGACACTTTTTTTGTTTTTAAGCGAGTACGTTTGGTCGTGCTGTTAGTGCCTGGTTTTCATTTCTGGGATACGTTGGCAACAGCTATACTCTGAATACCTTGTGGGTGGGTGGGGCACCTTGTGGGTATTCAGAGTGCAAATGTCAGAGTGCAAATATCTACCCGAAAAAGAAATATATAAATAATATAAAAGATTCCAGAAATTTGAGGAATATTAAGAAAGACCTTTAGATGTGTTCAGTTTGAAATAACAATACAATGTGTAGGGTTGTGGAAAAAATTAACCTTTTTTTGAAACTGTCCTCTTAATTAATTATCACTCAACGTTTATTTGAGCTATAGATACATGTTCACCTGTAATTTAATGAAATTACTATGCGACACTGGCGATCAGAAGTAAAAACAATCACTTTACAACAGCAGAAAAAGTAAGTAAATTAGTGGGACGCAACAGTACATACTTTCTCAAATTATTTGTACTGGTTACTTATTATTGTATTGTTTCATCTTGTATTCTAACGAATACTCCGCATATCCCTTGAAAAAACGCACTTTACCAAAGGAAATTCCGAATATTCGACAAATATGTAACTTTAATTTTAGAAAACTAAAAATTCGTAATTAAAATTGCACTATGAACATGTAATTTAGTACGTTGTAATTTTTTGGTACCCAAAATTTGAAATTATTTTTCGATGTGAGAAAATCTTGTAGCATGATTCAAAAACAGTTACGAATTAACTCTCCTAGTAATTACTCGAGTTTTGAAAAACATACTTGAGTTGCTGTTCTACTTAAATACATGAATTTTGTGGATTATCATTGCAACCATTTGCTTACTGACATATACAGCTTTGACGAATGGATTGTTCTTCGGAGATTTAGAGATAAGATCAGTTCTCTTTTTGTTGTTGATCTTAGGTTTTTGGAAATAAATGTAGTGTTCTGTAATTGCATCAGTGCAATGAAAAGTTATTTGCAAGGCATTATTGAAATAATAGTAGTATAAAAGGAAACAAGAATAGTTGCCATTTAATGACTAGACTATTACGTAACTGTCGAAAATGTAGTTGCGCGATTATTTAAAATCTGTTAAACTTGTCAAAATGTTCATTCTAATTTTAATTATTCGTATGAGTAATTAAGTAATGTTTCCAAACTGCCCAACCCTTAAGAGGATCAATAAGTGACCACGTGGGAACACATACAGCTGTAAGCGGCATTGTGGACACGTGGCAGAATTGCAAGTCAGGCACAAGGTAAAGGTACAACTTCCTGGAACTTCAGGTTCCCTGTCAACGTGGCCAACAACTTTGCCCACGCCTTAGGCCGCGTGCATTGGGTTGAAACTCAAATAATTGTGTGTTCGTGTGTACACAAACTAGACGGCACATACATTACAAGACAAAGAGCAGAGCTACCATAAATCAATCGGTGTACGTCATTTTTGCAGTATCTCACGCCCGAAATAAACTGCAAACAAAAAAATGATTCCTTCGCTTGTGAGACCATGCTTATCACATCTGGCATCCGCACGCCTACCTCCTTTAACAACTTTGCAAAAATGAAGGACCATAGTTAAAATGGAGAACTGGACGGCAGTGTGTCGACGAGAAATACACTGCACATGTCGGAAGAAAATGGACATCGGATCGTAGCTCTACCGTTCTGTTTCAAATACACTCTTTCGTGTTATTCGCCTCACTAACATCTATCGGTTTTGGATTGAAATTCGGTATTGTTTTCTAAAGGATTGTGGATTTAGAAAAGTTTTAATTCTATGAATGTGTACTTATTTATGAAATAAAATTTACCCATTTATGTGTACCCATAAATGTGTACCCATTTATCAAGAAATGTTAAATGTTTTGGAGCAATATTTTCCAATAAAATCAAAAATACTTTTTATGGTTATCAATAGGTTTGAGCCTCGAGTTATACAAACCTTCCTTTTAAATTTTGATGTTTTAAATGATTTCTCAAAACATTGGGCGTTTTCTAACTTGTCTACTCGCCTATCACAAAGTTCATTGAAAGAACAGTATTGCAAACCTTGAGAATCTATGATTGATTGATTGTAATTCCGGGCGCGTCAACTATCGAGGTCAGTGGTCCCGTTAGTTTAGTGCGTATTTTTTCATCGGGAGGTGGCGGTGATGTTTCTCCGCAGGATAGCGAGATCCAGCGCCTACCTACCGTCAACTAGAGGGTTTTGCCCAAACCAGGTATCACCCAGCGAGTTGAGAGCCTATGGACTCACGAGAGTCATTAATCATATATCTCGTTTCTCGAGACATCAAAACTAGGTTATTTTACAGTACAGGTTTTTCGATAAACGTACGTAACTCTCCTTCAAGATGTAAAAGATAACGGGTTTAAAATGTCCCGTCATTTCTACCAGCTACTTCTTGCCATTCTCAAGCAGAATGTACCGGAAGAGGTGGCTAAGTGCGTGAACTGCCTCTGACCGGGAGGTCCTAGGTTCGAGAATTAACGACGGCAGGATATTCAACACAGGCTAGGCAGCTGGGTTTGAATTCAGTCACTATCTGGAGGTGAATTCTGGCAGACGTCTGCTCCGATATATTCCGTGATTTCTCCGATCAACACTAGGCGAATGCCGGAGCAGTACCCTAACAAACGTGCCACACTACCACAAAAATTGAGAGACCGGTCAGGGGCTTAGAACGGGTTCCTGCTGGGGCGGTGCCCCGCAGGTGGGAGATACCCGGTTGAAGAAAATCCCACTAGCCGATGGTAGGTCGGCATCGGATCTCGCCATCCAGCAGGAGAAGATAACAGCCACTTCCCGATCAAGAAACAAGCACTGCACTTACGAGACTAATGATCTCAGTAGTTGACGCTCCCGGAATCGCTAGCAATGAACCAATCAACAAGCAGAATATAATAGAAGATTCATCCTTCAACTCACATACCCTACACGATCTTCTCAAATTAATGTGTGTTCCTGACGTGCACATCGCATCAACATATTTTTTCCGCCAATATTCTAGTTTTCATTCGCGAGCAGTACGTTATCCAGCAGGATGCGTTGTTTGAAACCGTTACCCTCTCACACTTGCGCGGGCGGCGAGGGTCGGATTTTAACCAAATTTCAACAGACTCGCGCACCCAAACGCGCGGATGGGCCCGTCCCTCCACCAGCAGACCTATCGCCGCGCGAGCCGCCGCCCCCGCCGCCCCCGCCGCCCCGCCGCCCCGCCGCCCCCGCCGCCCCCGCCGCCCCCGCCGCCCCCGCCCGCCCGCCCCGCCGCCCCCGCCGCCCCGCCGCCCCGCCGCCCACGCCGCCCACGCCGCCCCCGCCGCCCCCGCCGCCCCCGCCGCCCCCGCCGCCCCCGCCGCCCCCGCCGCCCCCGCCGCCCCGGCCGCCCCCGCCGCCCCCGCCGCCCCCGCCGCCCCCGCCGCCCCCGCCGCCCCCGCCGCCCCCGCCGCCCCCGCCGCCCCGCCGCCCCCGCCGCCCCCGCCGCCCCCGCCGCCCCCGCCGCCCCGCCGCCCCCGCCGCCCCCGCCGCCCCCGCCGCCCCCGCCGCCCCCGCCGCCCCCGCCGCCCCCGCCGCCCCCGCCGCCCCCGCCGCCCCCGCCGCCCCCGCCGCCCCCGCCGCCCCCGCCGCCCCCCGCCGCCCCCGCCGCCCCCGCCGCCCCCGCCGCCCCCGCCGCCCCCGCCGAGGGGCTGTTATTTATTTTCGGCTGCGTTGCGCACGTGCAGCCGCGACGCGTAATTTTGTTTGAGGCCGTCACCAACGAAAAATAAAATACCCACAACGCGAGGGAGGGCGCAACGGCTGGGAAGAGTGTCAGCAGGGTAGCGGGGGAGAGGGGGGTAGAGGTAGAGAAAGGCAAGCGGGTTGCTTCACGGGAGGGTGGGATGTGCATGATTGTTGGAGAGGGAGTGAAGGCTGGAGGCAGGGTCAGGTTTGAATTGAGGGCAGAAGGGGGAAGTAGTGGTGGGTAACAGGCGGGTAGCTTCACAAGAGGGTAGGCTGTATGAGAATGGTGGAGAGAGTAGAAAGTGAAGGAGGGGGGCAGGGGCAGGTTTGAATTGAGGGGCAGGAGGGGGAAGTGGTGGAGGGTAACAGGCGGGTAGCTTCACAAGAGGTTGGGCTGTATGAGAATGGTGGGGAGAGGAGGGAGTGAAGGCTGGGGGCAGGGTCGCGTTTGAATTGAGTGGCAGGAGGGGTGAGTGGTAGAGTCTAACAGGCGGGTAGCTTCACAAGAGAGTGGGATGTTTAAGAATGATGGTGAGAGGAGACAGTGAAAGCTGGGGGCAGGGTCGGAGTTGGGGTGCGGGTGGGAGGGAGGGACTAGAGCTGGCGGATAGCTTCACAAGAAGGTTGACTAAGTATGGTCTGTGATGAGAGGAAGGAATAAAGGCACCTGACGATAATGTGCGAATGAGGCAGCGGATGAGTAGTGCCTGAACATGAAAGAAAAGGCGGAAGTGGTGCTGACTAATGACTGGATAGAACGGGAGTATGGTGAACAGGATATGAGAAGAGGACACAGTAACAGCGTAAAGTGGAGGGAGGAGGGACGGTAGGGCAACAAGATGGAAGGCGTGTAGGGAACAGGGCGACGACAGGTGTAACGCTGACTAAGGACTGAGTGAAAACAAAGTGTAGGGTGAGAATGAGAGCTCTTTAAAGGCAGGGTTAGAGCGAAGTGGAAAGTGGTGTGCGCAGGGACGGGCGAGAGGAGGGGGAGTGGCGAGTAAAGGTAGGGTGAGACTAAGTGAAACTCACGAAATAACAAGGGCGCAAAATGCATCATTAGCTGTTCGTGATCGACAGGCAAGTACAAACAAGTCAGAATTTGTTGGACAATAAGCAAATTGTAGCAAGGCAGTAAGGGAACGGAGCGTAGAAGTAGTTTGGCGGCAAATGATTAACTTAATATTTGGAAGAGGATGATGGCCAAGAGATTAAGAATAAATATGTGAATGTCAATCAAGCATCAGAATAGAGATTTTATAGCAATAACGAACGGCAGGAGAGAGATGTTTCAACGGCAGGTAGATGCAGGAAAGAAGTGTTCAAATTCAAAGGTTGAACGGTAAGTTGAATGGTAGGTTGTAAGAATACGATCAGCGTTTCAGCAACGAATTTCTTTGTGTCTGTCAAGTTGTAAGGCTGAAAAAGGCGCGCGGTTTATCGGAAGAACCTAGGTTTGGAGTTGAAAATATCCCATCTTCATGCACCTAAGTAGTAGTTCCTGTCTCATCTACAAGCTTGTACCATTGTTCGGGGTACAAGTAGCCAGTTAAATTACGCAGACAGACCACAAACATATCTCACAGACACAGGTACCGATAACGACAAAGAATTTTGGAAAGAATGGAGGTGATATACGAGTCAGAAAATTCCACCACGCCACAAACATAACTGAAAAGAATTATGTTTCGCAGGGTTGGAATATAAACCCGTAGTGTACGGGTACTTGTAGTTCCTGCCCCAGCTGTAAGCTTTGCCAATAGGCCGACTGAGTTTACCGCCTTATTTGCTTCGGTTATGCAAAATAATAAGCAATGAGGGAACAGTATATCAGACTTTCCTGTACTAATTAGTTGCCTTAACCCGCCTTATCCACCTAAAATATTTTTTCTCGTTTCTTCAATTGTTTCGATATTTAATAGTAGAATTAAAATATGAATTTAAGAATATTATAGGTGGGTAAAAACTGATACTACATACATATTTTCTTTGAAACATTTGGAGCCATGTTTAAGAAAGTATTGTTTAAGAATATCTTAAAATGCGCATTCTAAAGCTCTGTTTCACCCATAGCTTTCGAGTTGTCAAGAAACCTCAATATAAATCATTTAACGCATTTGTTTTCAGAAAAACAATAATGTGTATGAAATACCCGTAATGTTAACAACGTAAGAAACACTCAAAATTGTTTATTTGCGTAATTGTTTAAAAACAAAACAATAAATCAAATTAGCATTTACATAATATTATTCAGAGCATTTAACAGTACCCGTAAAAAAGTTTGAAGAAAAAGGAGGCAGTGCCCCCCATAATTTAAAATACTGTAACACAGAAATGCAACAATGTATAAAACTCGTCGGTAATGTAAATAACGACACGAAAGATGTCAAAAATGTCATACTTGTGTAGCTTTTGAAAAAGCAAAATAATACATAAAAATATGCTTATGTCACCTTCTACAGTACATGTAGCATTGTCACTAAAAATAGTTTAAAGAAAAAAACTGGACCCGTTTTTGTGAAAATCATGGTTTTAATATTTTTTTATGTTTCCCATATCATTCAAAATTACGGCAAGACTACTAAAATTTTCAAAAAAATTGCACATGACAATAATTAAAGGATTGATTTTCCGCTCTAATAACTTTCTCCAACAGGAAATGAAAACGAAAGTACGTATAACCAATGTGTCATCTGTTCAGAGAAATGCATTAATGTCAGAGCAAAAGGGTGCGCTAGAAAGTCTATTTCCAGTTTGACTAACCAAACTGATGCGTAGGAACGCGCAAAATGAGTTGGCGTATCAGATAATGAGGGCTAATTGGATTTCAATACTGTTGGTCTGCGGGTGAAAATTTTGACATATACATTCACGTTTGCTCTGAGAATGTCAAAGGTCTAGGTTCATTTCATTTTGTAATAATGTTAATCATTGTGGATAGTTTGACGGTTGCTAATAGTGTCAGATCAATATTAAAATGTATCTTACATTGCCAAACCGACTTCCTCATTGTCTAAATAAACATTGCTGGTAACAAACATTGATACTCATTATTATATAGGTCAGTGCCAAAACACTAACATGAGAAGCAGAACAGGTATCGTTGATGCAGCGACTCACGCAAGGCGGCTGAAATGGAAATAGTGTGGACATGTCATGACGATGGACTCACAACGGTGGACTTACATCACAACAGAATGGGATCCTATGGAATGTTGGCGCTATCCAGGGAGACGACATACAAGATGGAACGATACTTCCAAGAAAAATGTGGAAATACCTGGTCGACAGCTAAAGATAGAGAAATGTGGAGAATATTATTAAAATAGTGTAAAAATTCAGATATGAAATGTGGTATAGAATATAGAATGTAGTAAGTGCAATGTAGTGTGATAAACATCTTAAATGTGTGTCACATCGAAAATGGACAAGAGTTATTATTATAATATATATATATATACACATATAACAACAATAATAATTATAATAATAATAATAATTATTATTATTATTATTACATAGGTAGTGCAAGTAGACTTTCTGACACAAAGAGCTTTAGCGTGCCTGCCAAAGTGCAGTTTAAGTCGAATCGCCTCCCAGTCAGAGAAGAATACGTGTGTAACATAGTTTTGTATTTTTTCCTACATATGCTTACCGGTTATTGCTTTGGACACGCATATAAGCTCCCCTAGATATTTGTAACATTTATACATTATTTAGAATATACATTATTAACAACTTGTAATTTATACTTGAAAATATAGAGATTATGTGTATAACAGTTTGAATGTAATAATATGCAATAATGTGGGCCGAATTATAATACTTGGTATTTCTTAGCTACATGACATTCAAACTACAATTAATCATATTGTAAATTGTGGATTAAAGCTACCTAAAATGTAAGAAATAATTGTATAATCTAAAATGTAAGAAAATATTTGTATTCCTTTAATCATTTGGTCAAAAGAATACTTATCAAAAGAATCGCTAACCAGGTGATCTCAAATTACAATTTGAAACGTCAAGAAGTATCCCAAATATGAGTGCGTCAGAAGATGACGTAATAAAATGCCTACATAATATCTCCAAGCACAACGACCCGTTGACACAACGAATCAATTATTTTTTAAACATTATTAATGATTATTTAAAATGCTTGGAAACAAAGAAACCCGACATTTTATCTTTCGTTTAGCTTAAAATCCCATAAGACACACCACACAAAACATTCGTTATCTCAACCTGGTTGCCGTGGCTTTCTACAAATGCAATCCTCCCCCTTCCTCGTTGGGTCGGTCCGCGAATGAGCGAGAGCGGCGGGAAATAGAGAGCCCCGCGAGCCGCGCGGCGGCGACGCCACCGCCGGCGGCCGACGCGTGCGCCGCGCGCGCTTATAAAATATCCGCCGGGGGTAATAAAATAATAAACGGCTGCCGGCGCAGCCGCGCAGCGAGGGCGCCGCAGAGAGCTGTGCAACGCGTGGCGCTGCGTTGCGGACGCGCGCGTACGGAATGCGCAGATGGCGGGGGCGGCGAGGCCCCGTGGATGGCGAACGGTGACTTTCGATCCAACGTGGAAGGTATTTGATGAAGGAATGGATGAGGTTAAACGAATGCGGATTCATTCTTGCTGAAGAATGCGGATTCGATGGTGTGACGGTTAGCGTGCCGGACTGTCATACCCAAGTTCGCGGGTTCAAACTCGCGGTTCGTGGATTCTTAAGGGCGAAAAAATCCTTCGTACGCCTTCCGCGGAGGGGAAGTAAATCCGGCTGGCCATGTTAGCAGATTTACTGCATGTAAAAGATCCTCAAGCCTAAATGACGCCTCTGAGCTAAATTCAAATCGCCTGTTTCGTCGCCCGTGATAATACCTTCTTTCTCCGCTAGGTGAAAGGAGCGTAGCGAAATTTGCGTGGTCAGACGGAAGAGCGGGCCTGATGGCCCGAGTCTCGCCACGTAAAATAAGGGATTAACTTAACTATAAGAATGAATCGGATATAGTGGGTCTAACGGGTTTGTAAAAGATTATAGGAAAATAAGTGAGTAAGAAATGTGGAATGCACAGATGGTGGAGGCGACGGCGCGTCGTGGATGGAAAATGGAGACTTTCCATCCAGCGTGGAAGGTATTTGGTGAAGGTATGGATGAGGTTAAACGAATTTGGAATAAACTTGTCGATGGAGTAAGTGGGATATAGAGATTCTCACGGGTCTGTGAAACATTATTGGAAAATAAGTGAGTAAGAAATGTGGAATCCGCAGATGGCGGAGGGGGTGGAGCCTAGTGTACGGCAAATGGAGACTTTCGAGGTAACGTGTTTGAGATTTGATGAAGGAATGGATGAGGTTAAAAGAATGTGGATTTATTCTTGTTGAAGAATGAATGGGATATAGTGAGTCTCATAGGTTTGTGGAATATGATTCTAAATGTGGAATGCGCAGATAGCGAGGTAGCCTCATGGATAGGAAATGGTGATTATTTTGGAGGCAACGTAGAAGGTATTTGATGAATGATTGATTGATTGATCGTTAGTGATTCTGGACGCTTCAACTTCTAAGATCATTAGTCCTGTAAGTGTAGTGCATGATTCCTCTCGCGAGGAGTCGGTGATCTTCTCCCACTGGATGGTGAGATCTGGCACCGACTTACCGTCGTCGGCTAGCAGAGTTTTTCTCAAACAAGTATATCTCACCAGTGGGGTACCAACCCAGCCGCGACAAGCTCTAATCTCCCAACCAGTCTCCCGGCATGTGTAGTAGTGCATTGCATGTAAGGGTAAGTGTGTGTAAGATGTGGGGATAGAACAAGGAAGTGGAAGGAAAGATAGTGCACGGTCCATGTCCCGTTTGTTAGAGTACTGCTCCGGCATTCGGAGAAATCACATAAAACTGCCGATTATAGCATTGGACCTTTTGAGCACAGAGGCAGTATTTCACTGAGGGACAGACTGTCATGGTAAGAAATTGAGATATGTGATGCGTCCTTGCATATAGTATTTTTCTCTCTTTTTGTATACTATATAAAGAAAACTCGAATGTGTGAAGAAATTCATCGAGCTTAGTACATACATTCAAGTTTGTAAGCGAATACTGCACATAACCACTAACACTCCTAAGGGCGAGATCGCCTGAATTAGCTCCGAGACAGCATTACCACTTTCTCTCTCCAGCAACTGTCACTAGGTTGTTTTAGGTATCATGTACCCACGGTGCCGGATTGGCGACTCCAGCAAGATAACTAGGCCGAACTCAGCCACTATCTGGAGGGGAATTCTATCGTCTGCTTTGATCGGTATTTTCTGCGGTTTCTCTTATCAACGCCAATGAAATGACAGAACAGTGTCTTAACAACGGTTGCTTCTATGAGATGAAACTCTAGGAAAGTCCTAGTAAATTGCACACAGAACACACCCCGTCGATATTGTTGAAACATGCAGGCGAGACTGAGCCACATGCCGAGAATGAGAGGCACAGTCTAGTTTTGAAAGAGACCAACTTGCATATGTGACGGGGAGGACCGCGCTTGCCCACCGAGAGTGCGGAAGAAAGGCAGCGAGAACGATCGATAATAGAATGCGTTTTAGCTGTCTAAATTAGCGGCCCTGATCGGAGCCGCTGACGCTGCGCGTAGCTAAAGAAACGGCGTCATGGAGAACTGCACAGTGAAGGAATGATTGATTGATTGGTGTTCCGGGCACGTTTATCGCCATTCATTAGAGTAGCTATAAGTGTAGTGCATGGCTTATTTGGGAATGTTTCGATGTCCTTTCTCCGCAATATCGGGCACCGACCTACGCATCACACCTTGCTGGGAATTTCCCCCACTAGGTATTTCTCACTAGCGGAGCACCGCACCAGCCAGGACAAGCTGTAAGCTCCCACCTGGTCTCCCTACATATGTTGTAGTGTAGTGCATGTGATTGTAAGTGTGTATAGAGTATAACGATAGGACAAGAAAGAGGAAAAAATCGCGCGCGCTCCGGGGCCCGCTTGTTAGCGTAATCCTGAATTCGCCTTGCATTGATCGGAGAAACCACGGGAAACTACCGATCAGAGCAACCAACCGCTAGAATTCGCCTCCAGGCAGCGGCTAAATTCGATCTAGCTATGTAGCCAGTGTCGAAAATTCTGCAAAGGTCGCGATTCAAACCCTACGACTTCCCAGTCAGAAGTAGAAGGGAGAAGGCGGTGAAACGTGTAGGGGAGAAGATAGTGAGGTTTGGGTGGGTGGAAGATATTTCACGAAGGGATGAATGATGTCGTTAAATGTATGTGAAATAAACTTGTCGAAGTGACTGAGAATTAATGATTCTGATGAGAATGTAAAAGTTAAAAGTAAAAGAAGCAAATTGGAAATAGTGAAGTTCATGAGCATGTAAGATAATATTCAAAATAAAGGATGAGAAATAGTAAGATTCTTTCTCATCCATTACAGACTCACATACTACGTCTAGGGGGCAAGGAAGCCGCAGAGAGCTGTTTTATGTGCTGAGGAAGGCCGCGCGTGTACAAGAGGAATGGGCGAGAAGAATGGTATCATGTTTGCCGAGAAGAATGGTATCATCACGGAAGGAAATAGCGAAGTTCATGAGTAAGAGGATAATACTTTACGAATGTTGGATGGAAAATAGCAAATTTCGCAGAGCCAGCGCAGGCGCCACGAGGCCACACAGAAATTTGCAACGCTTGACGCCACACTACGGATGCGTGCAGGCGAAATAGGAAATAGTAAGCTTCTTTCTCCTCCATTGCAGCCTCACATATTACATCTAGGAGACGAGGACGGTTTTATGCGCTGAGGAAGCACACACGTGTACAAGAGGAATGGGCGAGAAGAATTGGCTATCAAGAAGTGATAATGCCTGCCGGTTGTTTTGATAGTGAAGTGTGGGCAATGTGGAAGAGTGTTTATGATGGGATGCATGAGACGTTGCGAGGCATATTGGGATGTGGAATATGCTTGACGAAGGAGTGAAACGGATGTATTGTCGCTTATGAGGCTGTGAATGGCGTTTGACATAAGTGAAATAGTACCGTCCACGGATATGGATGTAATATGGTTGTTGTAATGGTTCATTGGAAATAATTTACAAAAAACATTGTGAAAACCAAGTAACTTTACACTCTACGCTGTCATATACACAGTGAACATAATGTATTCCGTACACTTTTAAAGTAACTTAAGTTACAGGAAATTATACCTATCAAACACAATGTTTATTGCTTTTGAATAATCTATTAACTTTAAATTGTAGTTGATTTAATTAACTCAACATTCACAATTTTGTGCAAGTTAATTTTACTGAAACCAGTGCCACTGGAACATTGAATATTCACGGTTGTTATGGTATAGCACAGCATTCTTTTAATTTTTTACATCGTGCTTTTCAATTGCAAACAAAATATCTTTATTTAAATTTTACATCCTTATAAAAATAATAAGATAAAGTCGGATTTAGAATTTCAGAGCGTATTTCAAATGAATATTTTATTAATATAATCCATATCAAATTACATTCATGTTGTTTGCCAAAAATTGGCAGAAGGAGCGTCTGAAGCGTCAGCGAAGTGAAACCGCGTGCCGCTGTAACATTTAATCCGATTCCCGTCACTCGGCATCCACGCGTATTACGAAACCGCTGGGCGTAATTATCGGGCGGCGGTTGTCCTGGCCACGGGCCGTTCCATGCACTGGTGGATACAGGGGAGGGGGAATGGAGGCCATGTTCGCGCCCCAAAAGACCTAGGGATTTCGTTTACCTTTCTTTAATTTTGGAAAATTGATTTAAATATTTAGGTGGAATTATGTAATTATATTTAAATAATGTTGTGCAGTATCACATCTGCAGTACCTAAATAAAATATATAACTCGACAAAGCGAAGAATGAAGAATGCAATTGCGGCACGTAGTAGAACTAACAGTGTAAACACGAGTCCGTTCAGTTTCGCTAAAAAAAAGGCGCCAGGAGCGTAAAGGGAGTTCAAAGACTGCTTCTGCGGAATCACCGTGGCCTCCTTCATAGAGGTTGTGAATCAGGTGATAAAATATAACTTCAGAGACACATCAAACACGTTTTGCATTGACTATTTTATTTTTGTTTTTACTTTTCACCGTTCTAGTAAAGAATGTAATAAAATGTTCTATTTATATTGAATTTGTAATACTTATTCATTGAATTTAAACATTTTGTATTTTTCTTCATTCATCTTTTTTTCCATAGACTTTAGGCGGTTTGCTATGTATGCAATTAAGTACCCAAACATTAACTTTACTGTTGTAAGTATCTACAATATTCTTCATTATTGTGGTAGTTACTTCTAACATAAAAAAGAGTTTTATTTGGTATACATTCTGAGAAACTACTTAAGTTAAGTAAAGGATTTATATGAATGTTACTGCTCAGTGAAAGAATTAGTTTCAAAATTTTGAATCGTTATGCAGAGAATAGTATAATTTTCTTTTTTGTATACCATCATTATAAACGATCCATTCGATACCCCGAATCGTACATAATCCAGTATATTATCGCACGCTACATGACGTCATCGCCATTATTAAACGTGACATGACGTCATGACGAACTTCTAGAAAGACAGATCTGTAGAACCGGTTTCAGAAAGTAGACAAAATATTATTCCTCTACCTTCATTAAGAGATATTTCTCATCATCTGCTTCCACTAAAAATTTTCTCACATCATCTTTCGAAAATATCATAGATTTTTCAGCTTCATAGCCGACATTAGCTTGTTTCATATATAACTGAACTTTGTTATAAGCAGAGATGTCAATTCCATCTTTAATTTTCAGCATAGTCTTCAATTTTGAATGACTGCACCACAAAGATGATGCCTTACATACTGCAGACTTCAAAATAACATAAATTAGAAAATGAAAACTCGACACTAGGACACTATCATACACACACGACACTATCATAAAAAGTATGACAAACTTACCAAATCAGATATATATGCCAGAACAACTGTCTCGCATATAATATTTACATTATTTGTTTCCATCCACTTCCTAAATTTTATATATTCCTTCTAGTACAATGCACTCGACTTTTTTAGGTATTAAACATTCTTCTGCCTTCGAGGCTTTTTCTAAAACTACCATTGGTAACGACGCCATCTTTCATTCGAATGCGCGTGTGAATCGGCTCTCCGCTGTCACAGTTGTGACGTCATAATACCAACATCCATGTTGCCAACTATAAAACTTTATTTACACTTACTTCGTTTCATTTATAACTTTATAATGATGTTATACAAAAAAATAGCGTATGCAACTCGTTTATAATGTTCCTTTTTTGCACTCATAAGAAAATAGTCTATTACTAAACTCACTCCTTCGTCGTTCGTTTAGTAATAGACTATTTTCTTATTCGTGCAAAAAAGGTCAACATTATAAACTAATTGCATAAACTACTATTATTTCAATATGAGGTGCAAACATGTCCATATATAGTTAACATTTTAATTGTGAAGATACTAATTTGCAACAAAATAAATAGCGCTTTTTACCTGCAATAGTTTGGCATGGTCCCATTTTCATTTTGAATTGAGTATCCTCATATCTCCGTCTCTGTCGTTTCGGCTGTAAACAGACGGTGGCGCGCTCCTGTAAACATCATTATCAACTTCGTCGAGATATAATAACAAATATGTTTATTATTTAACAAAATCTACCATGGTGCTTCTCAAAATGATCGGCTAGAACTGCCACTTTTTTTAAAATTTTATTTTATTACGTGAATGAGAAATACATGGTTCAGTAATATTACTTTTTCACATATAATTCTTCCGGCTTACATTTAACCTAACCTAAAAACTATTTCTAATCTAACTACAAAATTGGCTAAGGATACTCAATGAGCACCTACGCTTAGTTTATATCTGAGAATATATTGAGGAAGGTGTGTAGATGATGTATATTGCGGATTCGGGTCGGAAATTCGTTGAGTGTGGCTAGGTTGTAGTGGGCTATATGATTTATTGAGGATATATTTGAGTAGAAATTGTTGGAGAGATGAGCGATGTGATGATTGATGGTTTGTGAAGGTAATTCTCTTTGTAGTTGATCATTTGAAATGAACCATGGGGCGTGAGTGGCTAATCTTAAGAATTTGTTTTGCATTATTTGGATTTTATTGATGTTTGTCTGTGAAGCGTTCGTCCAGATGGGGCAAACATATAGCATTAGAGGTCTAATTATTGTCTTAAACAGGGCGATGGCATTGTTTAAGGAGAGACTGATTTTGTGGTTTAATAGTGGTTTTAGTTGAATTAATTTGCTTTTGGTTTGTTGAATTTTCGTTGCTATGTGAGATTTCCAGGTTAATCTTGTATCGAAATTTAGTCCTAAGTATTTAACAGTTTGGTTGCACGGGGTCCAGGGAATTCTGTTGTTGTTAATTTGGAGTGGGGTGGGAGTGGTGAATGTTCTGAGAGAGAATATTTTGGCTGTTGATATTGACGGATTAAGCTTGATTTTCCATTTTAAAGACCAATCTTCTATGTTTTTCAGATGCATTTGGATTTTATTGCAAATGTGACTTACTGAATGGTGAAGGCATGAAGATCGTCAGGAAATTGTGCAATATGTGTGTAAGGAGAGGTAGGCATATCAGATGTGTATAGGTTGAAAAGGGTGGGTGAAAGAGGGGAACCTTGGGGAAATCCTGCTTTTATTCTGCGGGGGTTGGAAACATGCTTTTCGACAGTTACTGTAAATGTTCTGTCTTATGAAACTTTTGATGATTTGTAGTAGATAATTTGGATTTCCTATAGATTTTAGCTTATATATTAGGCCTGGGTGCCAAACTCTGTCGAAAGCCTGTGAGATATCCAGGAAGGTGGCTACTGTGTGTTGTTTGTTCTGGAAGGCAGTGTGGATGTGTTCGGATATTCTAAGTAGCTGGTGTGATGTGGATAATTTATTGATTAAGCCAAATTGATGTTTTGGTATGGCCTGGGTTACGTTTAGATGATTGTTAAATCTTTTTAGTATTATTTTTTCTAAAATTTTAGATAGGGATGGGAGGAGACTGATTGGACTGAAGATTTCAGTATTGCTATGGTTTTTATGAGGTTTGGGTACGGGGATTATTTCAGATTTTTTCCATATAATTGGAAAGTATTCGGTTCTCAGAATTGAATGGTAAATATTGTTAATGTAGACTATTGTGGGGTAAGGCAAGTTTTTTAATATAACATTACTAATTTTATCATGGCCAGGTGCTTTTTTAAGAGAGAGATTTTTAATATAGTTTTTGATTTCATTTGGGGAACTATATTTTATTCTATGTGGGATGATATAATTGGGTGCTGATGCTGATTGTGTTATATCCAGGAATGTGATCGGAATGTGTGGGAGTACTATTAGTGGTGAATGATTACTCAAAGTGATCTGCCAGAGATTCTGCTTTCTCTGCTGGCGCATATTTTTTGCCTGTAGGTGTGTTTAGCGGTGGTATAGTTGTTTTCTTTTTTAGAACATTTTTGATGAACTGCCAAAGCGAATTGATTCTTGTATTCAATGATTGAATTAGTTTATTATACGTTGAGTGGTTAAAATCGATTATTGCTCTTCTGGTTCTTGTAGTGAGTAAGTTCCATTCTTTTTTGACTTGAGTCGATTTTGTTATATTCCATAGTCTTCTGGTTTTATTTTTAATTTTAATTAAGTTTAGTATGATCTTGGGTAGTTTTGTGTTGAGTGTTTTTGTGACATATGGAGGCTTATTGACTTGCAGGGATTTGACTGTGTTGATAATTATGTTATTTAATTGTGTAATTGATTGTTCAATTTCCAGTGGGGTATTTAACGTTTTAAATTGTGGCGTTTTATTAATGATAATTTTTTTAAATGTTCTCCAATTAATTCGCGTGTTTAATGAGTGGGTGGGGATATGTGAGGGGGAAAGTTGCTGAGTTGAAATGATGACAGGAAGATGATCAGAGTCCAATTCAAATATGGGAGAACTATAGAATTTGATTTGTGTGTTGGTTATTACAATATCCAGAATATCTGGGAATTTGTTTTGGTCGTGGGGGTAGTATGTTGCTTCAGGGGGAGGGATTAGATGTAGTTTTAAATCTGATATTATTTTGTACAATTGTAACCCAGCGGTATTGGAAGTTCTACATCCCCAGTGAATGTCCTTGGAGTTGAGATCTCCGACAAGTACTGTGGGGGTGTTTTGTTGGAATAGTAATCCAAAATTGGTACTATAAATTTTGATTTTAGGAGGTTTGTAAGCTGCTATGAGAGTTATTATTCTGTTGTCTAGGGGAAATTTAATGGCTACTGTTTATATTCCAGGGGTATGGGGTAAATTAGTTTGGATATATGGTATAGATTTTTCGATTAGAATTAAAACACCGCCTCCATTTGAGTTTATTCTGTCTGATCTATGATTATTATATCCAGGAATTTTAAATGTTTCATTTGGTTTTAAATGTGTTTCGGTGATACATGCTAATTTAATCTCTTTGGCTTTTAGGAAGTACGATAACTCTCCTTTCTTATTGTTTATGCCGTTGACATTCCAATTTAGTGTATTTAGCTCGTTATGGTGCTGTGGAGCCATGATTGTTATTAAAGTATGATGACAATGAGGTTTGTATATTGCTGATGATTGCTGGGATGATTGAGTTGATTATATTTACGATATGAGTTGTGATGGAAATTATTAGGGAGTGTATGAATGAATTATTATTGTTATTATTATTATTATTATTATTATTATTCCATTACATCACGACTAAAGATGTTATGAGTCGGCTGAATATAAAATCTACTCCAGGTTGCAACCAGCTACCTAAGGAGTAGATCTAGGGACTATCGGTGCCTCTACAATACTTTGCGCAAAATGTGGGCTGTTCCAAATAAAGCTATTTCTTGCACTTCCCAGTCCTTTGAATTACCTGGGAGTTTAGACAAATTCTTACTCAAATTTTGCGGAACAAATCCCAGAGCTCCGACAACTATCGGGACGACCTGTGCTTTTACGCCCCACATTCGGCTGATCTCGATTTCCAAACTCTTGTATTTAAGACGTTTCTCTGCCTCCTTGGTAACGACATTTTGATCGCAAGGCACAGCAACATCCACAAGTAGACACTATTTTTTCTCTAAATCCCGGATGACTATATCCGGTTTGTTTGCCGCTATCGTGCGATCAGTTTGAATCTGTTGGTCGTACAATATCGTACACAATCCAACAGACGTCATCGGTTTTGGTGAGTGTTCGTACCACTTGGGGCATGTGTTTGGAACTTCGAGGGCGGTACAGATCTGCCAGTGGAGGTAACTACACACCCTGTCGTGTCTTCTCAAGTATTCGGTCTTTGCTAGAATTGGACAAGCTGAGACAATATGATCAATGGTTTCTACTTGCTCCTGGCAAATTCGGCATTTGTCATCTTGGGAAATTTTGAGAACCGCTTTATCATAATGTCGTGTTCTCAACGCCTGATCTTGAGCAGCTACTAGAACTACTTCCGATTCTGGCTTCATTCTTCCCCTTTTAAGCCACATAAATGATTGATCTTTATTAATGTGCACTATGTCCATTCTTTTCAGATATTGCCCATGGAGGGGTTTGTCCCTCCACGAATTCTTTAACATTTTTTGTGTCTCACATTTCATGTTTAGTTGTACCAGAAGTTCAGTGTCTGTGTTATTTGACGTGTCTTGCATAGTTTTCTTTGCAATGCTTTTTGCTACACTAACAATGCCTCTGTTTCCCATTTTTCGGTCAGATTTCATGACCTGCCTCATTAGAGGGTCATCTTGATGGGACTACATATTTTCCCATTCCAACTATTGCATTGTGCCAGGAGGCTTCAATTTGTCTGAGGCCTCTTCCTCCTTCCTTACGTGACACATAAAGTCTATGTACATCAGCTCGAGGGTGGGCGACATGATGCATTGTTAGCAGTTTTCTGGTTTTTCGATCCATGGTGCGAATTCCTTGCTCAGTCCAGTCCACTAGTCCGGAACTATACTCAACTACAGGCACCGCCAGACTACCAATTGCAGATATTTTATTCCTGGAGTTCAGAGCAGACTGCAGGACAAGTCTCACTCTTCTGTAATACTCCTTGCGAATTCTCTCTTTCATTGTGTTGTTCGAGATGGTCTCACATTCTTCAATGCCCAGATATTTGTAAGTTTTACCTGGCTCAAGATCTTGTATCACAGTGTGCATATCAACTTCAATGCTCTCTGACGTTGTCAGTTTGCCTCTTTTTAAATTGATTTTTGCACACTAGTCAAGACCAAACTTCATGCAGATGTCATTGCTAAAGTCATTCACGACAGACAGCATTTGGGAAAGAATCGCTTCATTCTTAGCAAACACTTTCAGATCATCCATGTAAAACAAATGTGATACTGGCCTTTCATCACCATGGAGCTTGTAACCAAAGTCAGCTTGCGACAACTGTCTCGATAGTGGGATCAAACTAATGCAAAACAGCAGAGGGGATAGTGAATCTCCTTGAAAAATACCCCTGTTGATCTGAATACTTCTGGTTTCTACTGCTTCCTTTCTGCTCTGTATGGTGAACCTGGTACTCCACGACTTCATGCTAGCCTTGCAAAATTCAATAAGTCTCGGATGAAATCGATAGATCTTCAGGGTCTTCAAAATACTCGTACATACTACTTGACTATCAAAGGCTTTTTGGTAGTCAATCCAAGCCATGCTCAAATTACGTTTTCGTTTCTTTACATCATTCAAGATGACTTTATTCGGTAGCAAGATTTCCTTACAGCCATAAGAACCTTTACGACATCCTTTTTGTTCAGCTGGCATTAGATGATTCTTCTCTAGATGTCTGTACATTTTTGTCAGCTATGGCAGAAGTTATAAATTTGTACAGTACTGGCAGACAAGTGATTGGCCTGTAGTTCTTCGCCAAAGAGCTGTCTCCCTCTTTGGGTAGCAGATACGTGATGCCGCGTGTGAGCCATTCCGGGAGTTCCTTTGGATATTCTAAAATATTATTTATAGCCTTTGCCAGATGAGGATGTAATGATGTTAGTCTCTTAATCCAATAAATCTGGATCTTATCAATCCCGGGGGATTTCCAGTTTCCCATGTTCTTAATTGCTTGGAAGAGGTCCTCTTCCGAGAGTTCGTGAACATCTTCCACTGTTTCCACAAGTTCATTTGCAGCATCAACTTCAGATTGAAGCCAAGATGCATCTTTGTTGTAGGATCTGCTCTCTTCCCAGATTGCTGCCCAAAATGCCTCAACATCATCTTTTGAAGGAGTGACAGCATTGCCATTCGGTTTCTGAGTCAGATTGCGATAGAATTTCTTCGCGTCTGTTTCAAACAACCGATTCTGCACACGGAAATCTATTCTGCGTTTGTAACGTCTAATTCGTTGAGCCCATGCTTGAATTTTCTCTTTTAGCTTCTCAACTACCATTAGCCTGCTGGTGTCATTTTCAATTTGGTATTTTTGTTCAACATTTATTATTTTTCGTTGAACTTTAGAGGTGTGCGTTGATTTAGAAGATGCCTCAGTTAAGAGTGATATTTCGCGCCGAGTGTCGGCTATCCGTTTCATAATTCTGTTCATCCATGGGGGTACAGAGCTGTTTATTCTGTTTTGCTGTCGGCCGTCGGTGTTCTTGGCTGGCCCCAAAATTATCTGAGATACTAGATATCCAGTTGCATATATGATGTGATTGATTTCAGTAATATCTAGATATCTGCCTGGGGTCTCTACCACCTCATTTAAGACAGAATTCACTGTTTCTATCACTCTTTTAGCTTTGGCATTTTCGTATATTCTCCTCAACGGTTCGCGAGATTCAAACGGAAGTTGACTAACTCTTTCTATTTCGCGCCGAAGGAGATTTCGCACCATGTCCTTATCGTGTAATTCATTGTCTGATGGATTTTCATCACTGATGTGTGTTTCACTGGAAAGAGATGAACCTTCCACGGGATCATCATTTTCAAGTTCTACATGTTTATCATGTGGATAGTTCGAGCGAAGTACATACTCCGCATTTCTCTCAATGTCAGCAAGTTGTTCTGCTGTGAATTTTCCACTGCTGAGTATGTATCGACGTTGACTGGCAAGCTTCTTTGAGTCTAGGGTAGGTCTCATATCTGGGTTCCACTCTCTCCATACCTTGAAAACTTTTATTTCTGAGCCCCCATTTTTAGCTTTTGCATGGTAAAAGCACCACATCACCTCCTTCAATTCATCCCGGGTTCATCTCTGACGATGGCTTCGAGCTACTGCTGGCTCTGGGTCTCTGGGACTAACATCCGTGGGATGGCCAGACGTCGACAAGGCGACATTAGCTCGGTTTCTGAGCAGGTATGGAACATTGGTAGAACAAGGCACGTGAAGGTTCATTGCATTACTAAACCCTACGGGATTTTTGCTGACTGCTGAAGGCAGCCTCCTTCGCTGGCTAATGCAAGTTTCGGGCCTCCACTCTAATCAGTGGCCTGGTGTGCCAACCCAGTTTCTCTCCTGTACCCTCTATGGGCCGACAACAGGAAGTCCAAAAGTTCATGACCCTTCCCTCTCTACTTACTTCCCACTCTCCTCAAAATGGAGTACTTCTTCGTCGGACCCCTCACCTTCAACCCATTCAGCAAGGGAGGCCCTACCGGTAGCTAGGCTACCACTGACATAGCTTTAAGGCTCATGGGGGTACTCAAGCTCCACCACCAACTCCAAGGTCGTGTACTCCCTAGGTGGAGTTATTATTATTATTATTATTATTATTATTATTATTATTATTATTATTGCTGGCGTTTATGTTGATTGGTGCTTGTTGGTTATGTTGATAAGGTGGATTCGGATTAGAGGCTGTTGGAGCGAAAGTAAAGTTAGGGATGCTGTATGTGGGTGGGAAGTTTGGGAAATTGTGATGAAGTAAGCGAAATGAGGTGTTGTTTTTGGGTCTGGTTCTGGGGTTGATTGGTTGTGAAGTTTTAGGTAGGGGTGCTACATGAACACTTTGGGAAGCGCTTTTTACTGAGCGTAGGTCTTCGCTATGAATTCCTTTAGGGGGGTGGGGTTGAATTAACTTTTTGTAGAACGGGCAATCGTCAGATCGAACGTCTGCACGATGTGGCCCATTGCAGTGTTTACAAAAAGGGGTGAGCATTTTATTTGGACAATTTACCGAATAGTGGTTTTGTGAGCAGTAGATGCAGGCTAATGTATGATTACAATTATTGCGGGTGTGACCAAAGTCTAAACATCTTAGGCATTGTACTGGGCCTTTGATTCTGCGTCTTTTTTCAGCTTTCACTTTTAAGTTGCAAATTTCTTTTATTTGTAATACAAAGTCTACGCTTTGCTGGCCGTTAAACTCGGCAGCTACCATTGGGATAGGAATGTTATTTTTGTGCAGTCTTGTAACACTGATTAGCGAAGGGCACTTTTCTTTGACGTATTGTTTTTGATTTCTCTATTAAACTCTGATAGATTTGTTATGTTATTCACATAAATTGGTGGAATCTTGACATTTTCGTCTTGGATTGGGATGATGTTCATATAATTAATATTAAACCTGGGATCAGGGTCGTTTAACTTTTCTAAGGGGGCATATCTATTACTAACTGGCACTGCATAAACACTGTTAGCACTGTTGACAGGTTTTTAGGGGGATGTTCATTTTCATCAGAGTCATTGAATGATCTCTTACCGCTATTTGATGCACTGTCTGCGATTTCTTTGTTTTCATTCACATTATTTGCTACGCCTTGGGCTGCATTGCTGGCAGTTTGTTGAGTACTGACCTTAGAAGCGCCGCTAGTCATTAGATTAGATTAGATTTATTTAAACTGCAATTGGGCATAAGCCGGTGGAAGCTAATTACAAAAACATAAATATACATAGCCTTTCAGTAACATAGAACACTAATACCAATAATAATAATAATAATAATAATAATAATAATAATAACAATAAGAATAAGGTAATATAACTAGCAAATTATATACTAATTGTAGTAATAATAATGGTAAAATAATGATAATAATATAAAAACTGACTGATTCATACAACATTAAATTATATTAAGAGAGAAAACACACACACACACACACACACACACACACATACACACACACTGCACTTCACTGCACTTCACTTCACTAAGACCTGAAAACATTTCCTTCTTTATTTCTCTGCTATACACTGCACTACACCTCACTTCACAATGGAACACTTATGCATCGCTATATAACCCACTATTCTTCCTCGTTTACTTAATAATACCCTAAATTAATTTCCTAAACTGTTGAGCACTTTGAGGAAAGTGTTCAAAGGTTTTTGCAGGCAATCTATTCCATTCCGTAATCGTTCGATTTGTAAAAGAAAATTTCCCGACATCCGTTCTCTGCTGTCTTAAATTTATTTTGTGCCTGTGATCCACTCTACTGATGTATGTTTGAATACATAGCCGCCGATTAATTTCTTTCCAAGCTGGATGACCATTATAAGATTTATACAAGGCGCAGAGTCTTGCTACTGAGCGCTTGTTTTTGAGTGAATCCCACCCTGCTGTTTTCTTGTCCCTGAAAGTAAATTTAGCTGCCCTATGCTGAATCCTTTCCAAGTGTTTACAGTGCATAATCTTGTGCGGATCCCAACAAATTGTTCTATATTCCATTATTGGACGAACAAGAGATAAATAAGCAATTTCCCTCGCGTTTGCCGTACTCTTTTTTAGGATGCGCATTACAAAGTGAAGAGATCTCCAGGCTTTCCCTACAATAAAATCTACGTGTTATTTATCGTATCGTTTTTATCGTACGTGTGAACTTAATTTACTATCGAAATGAATTCCTAGGTACTTGCACGAGGAAACTTTCGGAATAATATCATTATTTAAACGGTAATTTGTTTCACTGTAATTATGACCCCTGCCAAAAGTGATGGATTTACTTTTAGAGCTATTTATTGACATTGCATTATTTTCCGCCCAGTAATATAACGCATCAAGATCCCGTTGCAGTATTTCTTCATCTCTTTTCGAATTAATACTACGATATATTATGCAATCGTCTGCAAATAGCCGAACATTTGAGGTTAACTGCGCCGGCAGATCATTGACGAAAGCTAGAAATAGAAGGGGTCCAATGACACTCTCCTGCGGTTAGTTCCTCAATTTATGGAATCGCAGCTTCCTGCACTCCCTCGTGCGGCGGATGTTGGTTGAGATTAACATATTGAAGAATCATGTTGCCTTGTTGAGTAGCACCGATTCGATGCTCGGCGTGGGATGGTAATGTCGAGATTAATCTGGTATCCATGGCGCCGTCTGTGTTATACAGAGTGGCCATGGCCCCGGCTATGCTTTGCCCTAGGCCAGGGCAGCTGGATGCTGGTTCACATGCAATGGTTGATGTATTTATTGCTACGATTAGTATCACTAATAACTGCCACTCCAGATACTAGAAGCAAGTTATACACTTGCACTTCCGTTAATATGAACAAGCCTTAACGGCAGACACTTCACTGTTCGGAACAGAGCTGAGCGCGATGTGAACTCCGCGACGGCTCGAAGCGAACTAGATCTGCCCCTGGTGCCATGCCACCTCCGTCCCCGAGTGCGGCGCGGCGCATCTACGGCTGGTCCCCTTTCGCAGGGCGCCAACACCACCCCTCCTACGGCACCGTCAGAGCTGTCACTTCCAACACTGCCATGCTCAAAAATCGTGAGGGTCCGCTATGATGGTGAACGTCTATTCTGCCCTCGCTCTTCTCAGAACCAAATAGCAGGAATGAAGCGTCTCATTCCAATTTTAATGTTCACTAAAACCTAACAAGCCCTGGCGGTTTAGTTCATTGGTCAGCGTGCTGCTTCTCACGACGAGACTCTGGGTTCGATTCCCGGTAGGTCAAGATTATGGTGTGAAATGTCCCAGTATATGTTGCTGTGTAACAATGATAAAACATACTTCTCAGGTTGATAAGACCAGAATATAGCGAGGGATATCTTCGTACTAACCACAAGTACGCCCTTAACCCATGGCTGCGAGGCCGGGACGATCCAGGTAGGCCATGACTTCTACACGGGCCGACGTGCCAAATACAAACAAAGCTTCATAAAATGGTGAAAATGAACCAATAGTTAATACTTTGGAATTGCAATTTGCCTACAATACTTTAAGAAAATTCAGTCTTTCATTTCTTGGAGCCTTTTTTTAACATACACACAAGGGACTGTTCTTGTTTTGCGTATCTCTAACGATTTCATTAGATCGACTTCTAACAAATAATAGTTACGTTAAAAATATTAAGGTAACGGCAACCAAATAATATTACATTTAATGACATTTGCATCTAGTTTACAGTCTGTTGGCGTTCATTACAACCGAATGCTAAGCCGCACTTTGACATTTTCGTTGACCGAGGCGATTGTAAGCATCACTAATAACACGCAAGACTCGTACGAAAGTCTGTAGGTAGACGTTCACTGCAGCCAACCTAACAAAAAACTATTTTCACGATTTTCAGCACTTCAAAGCATTGCAGTTCTGCATTAAACTATAATCACTGCTTCCAACCCTCCGACGGACGTGCGCACGCAAGGGGGGCTGGGAACCCTGGCCCCGTTGGAAATGTTTAAAGGGAAATTTTTAACCGTCTGCAATAAAACATTTTTTGTCTTACGATATGGTCCATTCCGTACTTCCCCTCACCTTTTTTAACTGACTTGGGAAATTTATACACAATTTTCGTGGAAGAGTCTTTCCAAACCATTCGCCAACCTAAATGATACAACATAAAATCTACTGTATTTATTCATTGAATCAATAAAATATTAATTTCATTCTTTTTGTTTGCTTTATCTAGTTCCTAGTAACATAAAAAATTATGTCATGTGAAATAAATGTATGAGGATGAAAAGATCAATAAAAAATGGTGGTGGAAAAGGTCCCAGAGAAGTCATGAAAGGTGGTTGACGCCCTTTTGTATTCTGCTGCGTACGCCGCCAGTTTCACAAGTCCAGCTTCCCCTTCCTCTAGAGCACTTTTGCGCCCACTGCCCCTACCTCTCCCGGTATCTGTCCCTTCTTCACAGATACCGGGAGAGATGGCTCAGTGCATCAACTTTGTGTCACTGCAGTCCCTCTGACAGGGAGGTCCTAGGTTCGAGTCCCGACCGCGGCAGGATTTTCGACACTAGCTTGTCAGGTAGGTCGAATTCAGTCGCTGTGTTCGGGCCCACAGCAAAGCAGAAATAAATACGTTTATTTCACAAGCAAGGCAGAACAGTTGAATTGCGTAATCGGCAGAGCGCGGCCGTTGAGCCGGTGAAAATCACGTATCGCCCTCACATCCGCTGTTCCGCGAATTCTCCAACGGACGGGCGGAGGCGGCTCGCACGTGTGCGCCTGGCCATCTCGCCCCCCCCAGCTCGGTCCGTTGCAGGAGCCGGGGGCCCTGCCGGCTTTGCCCCCTCCAAAAGGTCTAGAGTTTCTTTATTTGGCAAAATTGATTTAAATATTTATGTTCGAATTGCCTTATTATTTAAACAAAAATTTTGTGTAATATCATGTCTACATTACATAAATAACATATAATAAAAAAGACGTTTATTATTTAACAAAAATCTACGATGTCCCCCCTCAAAAAAGTTATCGGCTAGATTTGCCCTGCCTCTCCACCCTTCGATGCATCTCCCCCGCTGGTCATCCCGTTACGCCGGCTGACGAAACTCCGCCGCGTACAGCGCCTTCAACCTTGTCGCCTTCTTGCTACGGCCTCCTTCGTCAGCTCAGCAAGAACCCTATGCGTCGACTTCCATTCCTCTTCCAAGATCTCCCCGATAGTCACACGCGTCGCTGCTCTCACTACTCCTGTTCTCCACGACCTGCACGGCTTCTCTGCCCCTCACGTCGCCCCCTGCCCCCCTCACCACCATTACATCCGTTGGGCACGCTTTCGTGTAACGAATTCGTATTCCGGAGTTTTAGCGAACGTGCGCGTACGTAGTGACGCAAGTGTGACGTATCAGGAAAGAACGAGCATAGACATGAGCGGTTGATATTTCAATTGATATATTTACAGAGTTTTTTACAACTAACACGTAAAAACAATAAGGCACATTCTGAGGCAACTTCGTTTCCCCCAACCGCCCACTCGGCTACCTACGTAAGTTCCGACCAGTAATGAATATAACTAGATCCCACGACGCAAGCATTACCACGCCGTCACGAATATCTCTCGTGGGAGAGCTAGCGCAGTTGGCTCAGTCAAAGCCAACCCCAATCTGGGTGATACCATGCCGAAGCACATGGAGACGCTACTCATCCAAGCAATCCCGCGTGAGACCTATAAATATACTGGCAGGTCACGTCACCCACGCTTCCCTCGTCCGACTGAGCGGCCCGTGTGCAAATCAGAGGTCAGCTGGCCAGCCCGTTGACAGCCGTACATTTTAGACACACCTCTGCTTTCCGCCCCTACCTTGTGACGTACCTGCGTTTGGTAATTGTTCTACCTCTAAATGAGCTGTTGAGAGCAAAAGTGTTGTAAGTCAAAAATATACTTTCCGGAAAATGATGTGTAAATGAAAAACGCTATAAAACAAAATTTGCTTAGAAATATGTGACTTAAAGTGCTATGAAAGTGTTGAGGAGATATATTAACTTACTTCAGATATTTTGGACTGAAACATTGCTTATTAATTAAGTAATTAACCATTTTGTTGACTTTCACCTCTTTTGCACACCCCGTTTCTGAAAACTATGACTTGCATTCAAATAATTGGCACGCACAATTTTCGTCGGAGATAGTAATGTGATGGAAAAATAGGTTTTATAAACGATTTTCAACCAAGTGAGAACAATGTTGAATTAATATTTCGGCCTGTGCACATATAGCTAAAAGCGATTAAATGTTGTTTTTTTGAGATATTTCTTCTGGGATGGGTGCAGACAAGCATGAAGTTATTTCTTGGGAGCCTCTGAAAGCTATTGTTTCGTTCCACCTGTGACTTTCACCACATTTGCATGCAGCGGCATGAGCAACTTGTCTACTTGTGCATTGTACTGGCTTCTAGCTAAGAACTATTGAAATTTGATTCACACCATTTTAGCCCGTGATGGAACAATGATCTAATCATCTACCAATGCATCTAACTCAAATCTTTCGAAGTTTGACTTACACCACTTTTGCTCTCAACGGCTCAAGCATTGTTTTGCTTACTATGTGGGTATTGTTCATGGTTGTAGTCACTTACCTTGCCGAGCTTACCGACACCCCATCCCATCGGTTTCCGGGCGCCCACACCACGACGCGACGCCAAATCAGGTCATAGGTTCTGCATACCAACGTGCCCAGTACCAGGATCGTGTCTGCCTTCACAGCCCTCCAACCTCGTTCCGACTCCAGCCTCCCCACCCCCGATGTCCCGCCACTGTCGCCGCGGGACGGCGCGGCGTGGGGTGTCAACGCGACCAGACGGCAGAAGCACAGAAACCACTCATCAGCAAAATTATTTTCATCGGAGAGAATTTTAAAAAATTACGTTGGGAAAATGTTAGTGCAGTAATCCCTCAATATTCCCGAGAGTTATCTTCCCAAAGATCATCACGAATGCTAAATTCGCGAATGCTGAGTCAATATTCTAATGAAGAAAGGTAGGTTAGGAACCTGGATATCAAAAAGCTGTATAAAACAGGAAGAAACAATTCTAACAAACAATTGTAGAAGAACTGAATAAGTGCTACTAAACCAATTCACAATTAACATCCCAAACAGAGTAAATAAAACAATATTTCAAACTAATTCCAAAATTGAAAGTTATTGAATATACGATTTGTTTATTTTTTTGGTTCATCACCCTCCTCGTTCTAACATCCAAGCAGCTCGCTGAAGTTTTAGAACGTCAATAACAGCTTTGACATTGAAATTGGCCTGGACGCAGTTTCGTTACTATAACTTCATTACGTTCGAGGTTATCTTTGCTGATGATTTCCCGAAGCTGCTCTTCAGGGAGGTCATTGTAATGAGATTTGCAGAAATCCTGAATTTTTTTTCTGTTCATGTGGTCAAAACTCTTACCACCAATTTCACCCAAATTGAATTATTTTACAATTGCATAATTCTATTAATGTGAATTGACCTTCCAACTTATTTTTACAGAACATGATACTTTGAGCTGCGGTGTGTGCCGAGTTCGTTTCTGAGATAACGCTGATGTGCTTGCTTTCAAAACAGTACGACCAAAGGTGCACTCGCGAATGTTGAAGTCGCGAATCTTAACACAGGTAGCATTCCTATAATCGCGAATGTTTGGCACTCGCCAATAGCGATGTTGAGGGATTACTGTAACTTGTCCTTTTATTGAACTTATATATGGTTCTTCTGTAAGTTTAATTATTGAAAGTGTGAATAAATTCTAAATTAATACATAATTTTTTACAACTTACTGTAAGCAATGGGATGTATTTCAAAGTGATTACTGCGCACCAACATGTCACTGAGCTTTACGTGCCTCGGATCACACAAATAAAAGTAATATAATAGAAACAAAAGTCAAAGAAGAAACAATTTCGCATAATTCGGGATACAAACACGTAACCTTGAAGATTGAGGCATTGATTCATTCAGACCAGCACCATTATATTGTAACGGTACGACCCGACGCGAACGAAGTATGATCGAAATATTATTTAATTTTTTATAAATTTCAAATTGATCGGGCGCGTAACGAGAACGGGAAGGGGCTCTGCTCGCGTTCCAGCAACCCCAAGCACTTACAAAACGAGGGGCGGTTGGAGTTTATGACCGACCTCTCCTTTTCTGCAGCCCGTTCGGACCGCGCCACCGCCAACTCAAAGCAGGGGGGAGGAGAAGGGCAGGCTTTGTCTGTTTGGCGGCGCGATCAACAAAGCACCGACCCAGAGACAAACACCCACTTCATGTTTACAACTAAACGGACTCTTCCCACGTGCCGCTCTTGGGAACTAGGCCACAACGAATTTTCGTGGACCGCGGTGCAAAACCGACACTCGCCGGCCCAACGGACTCCGAATTCAACGGAGATTTTTTGTCTGTGACAAGAATAGACATTGGTCGGAGATTCGCCCTGCCACTCCGCCGAAATTCAAGTTCCGTCAATCAGAGCACACCGAAAAAGTAGTGGGGGGGGTATCAGAGCTCTCGTCAGGACGGGAGAACTCCACGAGAGACACTTCTGTTAGAACTGCGCGAGGCGACACTGCTAGTCGAACTTCGCGAGAAGTAATTGCTCTCAAGTTCTCATGAAGAACATGCACTCGCCTAGTTAGCGGGGAATAATCACATGGGGACGTAAATGCAGGTTTCCCGCATGAGTCGTTGCGTGGACTGAGTCTAAAATCGTGACGAAAACCATAGCCGAACGTGACCAACTACCAGTGCAAATAACCGGTAGAAATCGTCATTGCACGCCATACGCGTTTGCGCCGCTCGCATGAACTGTTCGCAAGTCGCAAATTCGGAGAGAAAGAGAACGCGCCGCAGCTGTCGCTTATGACGTCATCCCGGGTACCTGGAAGGTGATTATCGCTGGGTAACGACCTGACGGCGGCGTCCACGGAAGTGGCTGAGGGAGCGGTCGACCTTGGACAAAGCGAAGGAGCGAGGGGCCACCCTCCCCCCGCCTGCTCGAAGCCGATGGCAGCTGAGGAGCATTCCTCTCGAAACATCAGACATGGTAATGTCGTAATTGTTACCGCAATAATGTGGAAGGTCTGCAACTCTCAGAGGGAGGAGTTCGTACGCCAACAGCGTAATATTGAATAATCCAGCGGCCTAAATTTAGAATTGCGTTGTACCAATTTTCTCAATTATGGCAGTCAATAATTGACACGTAAAATTGATTGAGCCTCCAAGTATCATTTTATGTAATTCATTGTAAATTCATCCATCATCTCATTTTTTAATAGATTAAATTGTTCTTGTAAAATTTAGTTATGTGTTTCTTGTTATGAAAAACCTGTCACCGGTCCGTTTCCCAAAGCAGAAGGGAGGGTGATTACAATATTGTGTCCTATTTACTCCGAACTCCTGTTTCATGAGCTCGAAAATCTCGCAGGTTGGAAAATCACCCATATAAATTTCTCTTTTGAGACTTCAAAGGGACAGAGTACCGTTGATGGGGGTAACAACCTTGTTGAAGTCATGTGTATATGGTATTAGCATGGAAGATTTTATGACAGCACAAATTTATTCTACAGATTGATTATAATTACATTTATAATACCTTGCATCATATATAGTTGTTCGAAGCTTCAAATTTCTTTCTACGTCAATTGAATTACGTTAATACTGTACCCTGACTGATTAATTTTATGAACTTCTTAATATTCTCTGAATTTTCCAATTTTGATCGTAATCATTTTACACGATTAAATTATCCCTTAACCATTTTACTAATTACTAATTATCAAATGATGATAACAAATTTTATTTTGGCTGATAACGCCACAATGAACACCATAAGCCTGAATGCCATTTATATTACACACTAGCCTATGCAATGCAATATTAATCTGCTGCTAGTTTTCATCACAAAAAATACACAAGCAGAAAAATCCCTTCTTTAATGTTGATCAGCAATCATTGTTGTAATCTGCCATATGTTACTAGTTATCCCCCTTTATAAAATTACATTAATACTTGTCTGATGTTACTTCCCGATTATGTTGGAAGCGCTCGATCTCGCTCCGGTACGTCCGGATCGTGGACGAAGCTCACCTCACTCCACCTCCAGTCACCTCACTCCACTAACGCCACCTCGGCGGCTTCCCGCCGTGACCGCCAACATTTTAATAGAAGTATTTACCTCTTATTCGTCTCGTCTTCCCTCTACCCAATCACCACTCTGTCTAATAAAATATAAATTTAATTGTCCTTTCAATTATCTACTCATTACGTGGCATACTCATGAACATATCACTTGCAATTTCACTGTATAATATTGTTCCATATTATTATCACTTTTAATTAATAGGGACTAATTATAACACGTCCGTATCATGCTGTGGAAAGAGTCATTGCTCACGCTCCTGCAACCACGTCGCGCTTGCCTACTACTCATAATGACTCCTGCAATGACACACGTATCCAATTGTTCATAACAATACATACCTGTCTCACTCGCCACCGAGCTTTGACTGACTTCCCAACTACCGACTCACAGATGTCTCGCTGGAGAGACGAGGCCATGCGCCTGCCGCTCGCGCCGTTCACCGTAGCGTTCGCACCAATTCTATTATTTTCTCTTTGTATTTATGGAAAAACCATTGGGTCTCAACATGTTTAAGAAGACAACAGCAAAACACCATCCACAGTGAACTACTAACAACAACCCACTAAAAATGTATGTAGATTATATAGTTTAAATTAGCGATGATCCATCCGCACATGCTCTCTAGCATTATTTCTAACGTTCGCAATTTTGAAATTGTAAAATTTCAGGGAGTTCTGCAAAAATGAGTTATGCTCCATTTTTAAGCGTCTTTCTCCCTATCGGTAGAAAAACTTTAATGTATAAAAACTTTAAATTCAACCATAAATGACGCAACAATACTCGTTTCTTCAGAACAATTATAGATGACCTTATTCAAAAATCTAATTTTAAGCAAAAGTTTCAATAATGAAAAAATTTGTAATATTAACATTATAAAGTTTTTTTTAAAATAATTTTGGAAAATACAGAGAGTTTCCGAAAAAGGGGGCCTGCAATGTTATTTCAAACATCTAATGTTCTATCGGAGGAGAATTGAAAGAAAAAATTGGAGCCGGTTTTGCAAAAATAATTATATAAATATTACCAATAACTCACGCAAAATTTCCCGAAAACAGCTCTTATTTTTGAAAAATTGCACATGACCTTATTTAAAGGTCTGACCTTCAAGAACATATTTCACTAAAGACAAAAATCTATTTTCAATAATGTAATTGCAGAAAGACGCCAAAAAGACTTTCTACTTTTGCAATTTTCAAAAATTCAGATTTCATCAAGATTGAACCCCATTGTTTGAAATGTATTTTGCGCCATCTAAAAACACAGTTAATAAAAAATTAGAAGCCATTTTTTTAAAAGTTTGTAAATGTTCAGAAGCCATGTAAAGAACCTTCAAAAACCAAATATCCATTTTAATCTCGCAGGGCTTCGACTTCTTTCAGATCAATCAGGTAATGTCAAGTTTTGGAAAATGTTGTTTCAGCGATTTAGGCGCTAGCGTTGCGCAGAAACAAACATACAAACGGACTGACGGAATGACAGAAGTTGTGCAATCAATGAATTTTTAGGAATCACAAATAGTGGATTTTCACTGCACTTATTAGCGGAAGTAATTTGCTACTTACAGGAATAAATAATTAATTCACTTTTACCATACCACGACAACACAGTATGATTTTTTCTGTTAAAAAATCAGATTACTTCCACTGTATTACAGTGATTTTTCTTTACTACGTAGGTACGCAGTAAGACTGAAAGAAAAAATAAATGTATTTAGATTCAGTGAGTATTATACTAATAAAAGAAAAGGAAGACTTATGCGTTTCCAAATTGTCTTTATTTTTCCTACTTCTCAGTGTGGTAATTTATATTTCTTGCATAATATATTGCTTGAGTAATATAATACTGAATGTTCAATAAAAACACAGACTTTATTGAACACGCCTTTTCTAATTTTAAAATAATTTTCACGTCTGAACTTTTTTCTAATATTTTTTTGAGGAAAGTGTAATCGATTTATAAACCATGTTTTGAAATATGAAAAATCACCTGTCATATATTTCCTCTAATGTTTTCCCCTTCTTGAAACGTTCAAGATCTCTTTTTTTCCACTTTTAAGCCGATACGAGAGACGGGAAGATTTCCGATAGTAATTCTTTGATCATAAAAAATCTCTGAATAAATCGCATTTCGAATTGTACGTTTCAGATTACATTTTGTCTGTGATACTCATGCCTTCCATGTCTCAGATTCCTGCCTTGCGATGCCAGGAAGCGGAGCATACACGTACATTGATAATTAATTTACTTTGCTTTGTGCATTAAGTACAGTAGTAAATTCTTCACACTTATTATACTTCTAACAAAATAGTATGATACAATAAAAAACACTAAAGTACATACAAAGCAATACAATACAAAACGTAATACAATATTATTTCATTTAAGGCATGCCTACTGCATGCAGAGGCTCTTCACAGACTGCTAATCTTATCGCTTACAACACTATTACTGAAATTTAATCTTAACTTAATGGAGACCTAGAGTTTGGAAGACTCTGTCGCCACTGACAAGCGGCGGAAAATAGCGCACGGTGGCAAGGCTGGTGGAGCGTAGCGACAGCGGAGACGGCCGGGAGGGAAGGATATGATAAGGAAAAACTCCTTGGTGGCAGCGAAGTTATTGTGGTATTCGTTAATGATTAATGAGTATCCAAGAGATTTCAAGCACTTAAGTGCTTTATAATTATTTGATAATTTTATCTTTTACTGATACGTTATTGCCTTTGATACCGAGCTCGACATACACTGGATAACTTATCTGGATCGAAATGATCAGAGTTAAGAAGAAAATATGAAAAGAAACCGAACCAAATTAACATCTATCTAATTAATAAATAAGTAAATATGAATATTTAAAATCATATTAAAAATAATCTTATATTTACGACGGCCACTAACTGGTTCTAATTCATTCGAGCGACGAAACGTTCTCGGGCCAGAGGTTCTCTTTTTTTCGCCGATCGATCATTAGAACCCTTATAACGCTCTTGGGGTATAAATAACTATAAAATAATTATCTAGAACCGACATGTTTAAGGTATTTTTGCCGTATTTAGTTGCACAAAAACTATGGATTAAAGACGTGGAAATTAAACCAGAGTACTGATATGTGCCATGTGTTTGATCCATGACGGTTGCTGTCACTGAAGATGGGATAAGTTTCGTAAAATATGTAATGTCTAGATATTATTATTTAAAATGTTAAATAATTATAAAAACCTTGTGGTTGTTATCTCTTGAATTGTTATTAATCAATATTGTAGTGAAGAGCAGTGCAGTGTCAGTGCAATGTGTGCAGTGTGGTCTTAATTGTACATTCATACCATTATTTGTATTCTTGTACCATTATTATTATTATATAATTTGAATGTTCGATATATTACCTTGTTTATGTAATTAGCTGCCTCCGTTTTATACCTAATTGCAGTGTAAATAAATTTATCTTATCGTATCTTTATATGGTACTGTAACCGTACACCTTCCCCAATAATGCTTAAGGATGTGTACGCACTACAGCCTAACTTCCAGTTATGCCTAAACTTCTTATGTTACTTTCTATTTAAATTCATTGTATATGTATAATCTCTGGGCTCTGAGATCTTGATTGTAAGGTTATTAGTCATACTTACACACTGGACTGTATACAAAAAATATATATTTCACTATTTCGACAGTAATGACAATAATCAACATAAATTCAATGCACACTTATTCTTCTTACAAGTAATAACACACAAAAAAAAGTTGCTTTCAATAGAATGAAAGTATCAGAACCATTAATAGGTGCTTTAAACTACAGTGCTTCAAACCTAATTACCCTTCAAAAGTATTTTCTTTTGGTTTACAAACCTAAAAAAAAATTACTTGGAAACATGCAAGTAAGTTGTTTCCCGTATATTCAAAGATTTATTCACTTGGACGAATAACTTGCAATGTTCATTAACATTACTAATTAGTAAATTGTTTTATCTATTCAAGTAACTATTCACCTTCAACAAATAAACTTGGAATGTGCATTAGCATTCCAGACAATATGTACAACAAATAGGCGCCTTTACACCAGAACAATTTAGAATTGTACATTCTTCTTAACAATTTTCTTTCTTCCAAATAAAAAAATGTACATCCAAATTTGACCAACACACACAGCAATAGAAATTTAATTTCTAATGTACATAAATAAATAAACCTTAATAAATAATTAAAATAAATAAATAAATGTCTTTATTGGTGGCGAGGCTCAGGCTATTCAGCCTGCTCTTCCGCCTGACCACTTTCAAAAGTTTTTATTACAGTTTATTTTATGATAAAAGGAGACCATTCAATGAGAAATACGTACGCAATTTAGATGAAGGGTTTCTCACATGGGAAGCCGGAGTGAGAGCCAGGGAGGAAGACGTTGATAGAACAAGAAACGCACTCACAACATTTCTGTGTTTAAGTTTATTAATTTTACGTTAGGGAGATATTAAAAATTAGTCACAAATATATCAGATTGAAGCACTTCGAGATTTAACTTAAATTTTGAAAAACTGTTTTTTGACTCGTAAGTTAGTTACAGAAAAAAATTAGAAGGAGCTTGTTTAACACAGTGGCATGTTATTAAGTACTACTAATTGAGAGAGCGTTTGAAGAAGCTGAAATTGCGTACGTATTTTTGAATTACCCCTAAAAAACAGAAAGGGAGGAAAACTCGTCAGCCTACAAGCGAAAAACATCCAGTAAAGAGTTCAAGTCTTGAAAGAAAGAAAAAACGAATCTATTCGATTATTAAAATTAGGTAAATAAAAAAAGAAGGAAAAAAAATCATAAACGTGGATACGATCAGATTAAATCTAGGAAAAGTTTAGAAACTTAAACTTTTCCTCAAACTAAAAAACGACAAATTTTAAAAATGTATGAAGTGTTACCAATTGGAATATTCTCAAGACTTGAAAACCTGACCCAACATCTTTCACATGTAAACCAACGATGTATACTACATTTATTCCTGGGACTGCAAACAAAGGGACCATCCCAGCATGCGCCTTAAGCGATTGAGTAAACCCAGGTAAACCTCAATCAGGATGGTGGCTGAAGGCCAAGACAAAATACTCTACCTAGGTCACAATATAAGTAAGCAATTAGAGTGCACACAAAATACAAAGTAGGAATGAAAATATTTTGAATTTAATATTATATCTTAACGTATAGCAATAGTTGTAGGAAATGAACTGAAACAGAAAAATTACAAATTAGTTAACACATTTAGACAAGAATTAAAGCATAGAAATTATATTTTGAGTATATACACATGTGAGCAAATGGACGCATGCATATCACGTTGTACAATTAAGCAAATGCACGAACATGTACTCATAACATTGGTATGCACACATGTCGGTGGGTACTGTAGTAAACGTGAGGTATGAATTGAAGGGTAGTTCCTCATATGCTATTTAAAATGATTGAGGGAGAGTACAAATTGGTTATAAAAACAAATAGCTAGATTAAGGAGTAGTTAAACTATTCTATAAGAGGATAAATGTACAAAGAAAAAACAAAAACAAAAAAATAAAAAAAGTATTTATGTGTGTCACAGAGATTTGTTCACTTTTAAGGTTGAATACTTAGATAATGTGATTAAAAAGAGAGGAAAAGGAAGAGTTATTGACCTAGAATGATAATTTAGAGAAAAAGAGAAAGGAAACAAACACAGCAGGGATTTTAGTGATCCGAAAAGAGAGAAAGAGAGTAAGAAAGGGAGAGAAAAAAAAGAGAGACAGAAAAGGAAATAGAAAGAGAGAAGTATGAGAAAGGTTAGATGAGAAGTGTTTATTTGAAAAATGGGATAGAATGTTGTACAATAAAATTGGTATAAGAATGAGAATCGTCACCGTGTCAAGGCAGTACGGCGCCCCTAATCCTTGGTTTTAGCTGACGCAGTAGACGTACAGCTGGCAATGTCCTGGTAACACAGTAATACTGTACTGGTACGCAATAATACTGTCAATGCCGTTAAGTAATATTTTCATGAATCCAGTTTGTAACTTCTTTTTTAAACTTTTGAAAAGTACTGATATTTTTTATAGGAGAGGGAAGATTGTTCCAGGCACGGATGGCAGGTGAATGATTTGCTAAAAGTAGTGGTATTGTGATGCGGAAAACAAATAAGGCGTGACTCTCCGGCACGATGTAGCTTCATAAATTGAAAACGTAGTGATAGGGTGCCATGATGAGTGCAGTTTAAAATCTTGTAGAGGAGGAGAAGGCAGTGAAGTAAACGCCTTTTATCAATGGTAAGAATTTTAGAGTGTGCGTAAAAAGTTGAAATATGGTCGTATTTTTCAAGGTCGAAAATAAAGCGAATACATGCATTTTGAGCTACTTGTAACTTGCGTTGCTGCTTTAAATTTATGTCAGTCAAAAGGAAATCGCAGTAATCAAAGTGAGGCATAAGGAGTGATTGTACAAGGGTCTGACGAGTTTTTGTTGGTAAAAAGAGTACGCATGCGTTTTAAAACATGCAGGGACCCGACATAATCTTCTTTACCTTTTATGCATAAATTGTAAGAAAAAGGCAGATTCCTAATTTGCAAAGCTTTTAATTGCTTTCTGAGTACTAACTATTGCACTTACACAAGGAACACACTGCCAAAATTACCCCACAATTGGAAGGAAAGTTTATCAGTCTACGAAGATAAATGTTTTATTTATAAACGACTCCTCCTTGTAACACTAATAATGTCGCTGAACTGTCGCAACGGCTATGGCGAATTAATTTAGTCGCCCCATATACAACTCAATCCCCCAAAGTCAACTAGTTTGTGTGAATTATATCACTTTACAAAACACAAAACAAGAGAAGCACAAAGTTAACAAATAATCTCATCTACTTATCGGTGATGATGGCAGGACGCAGATATGCGAAATCATAACGCTCTCGGCCGTTTTCCAGCAGCACCCTCTCGTCCAAAAATTATCCGACAGTCTCGTGGCACATCATTTATTACCCAGTACGACTCGAAAAACCTCTTGACGCCATGGATGTTCTCGCTGGAATGCCCTCCGGCCTCCTTCACCGAGCTTACAACTACCATCCTAGTCAAGAATGCAACCGTATTACCTGTTCGCCACAGAACTTAATACGTTTTAGCGCATACGTCGAAAGCGTAACGTTGTTACAATGATATTATACGGTTACAGTGCAGAGGTAGAGACAATAGGAAAATTGTCACTTTGACAAATCCGACTATACGAGAATAATGATAAATCAGTTGTAACTGTTTACTCAAGGTTATTCGAACTTTAATTCATATATAGTAATCGAGTATAACCCGGGAATGTGTTTGACCTTCCGTTACTGGCGGTTCATTAACGTTTAACTAAACGGAAGATGTGGTATGAGTTTAAATGTGAAAATAGTTATTGAAATTACTATGAAAACGGCGAGCGTGTTACATGGATACGTATTATACGACACCATGGTAATATGATGATGCAATGGAAATGTTGGTTGACGAGTAACAGTGTCGAGAGAAAGGGGAAACAGCACGAAATGTTGACGAAGGAGATATAGGGAGAGGGAAGCAGAAAGGCGTATAAGAAGTGGTGCTGCTATGACAAAAGGTCATGCGGAGAAGGTTCAGTGTGAGTGATAGCGTAGGCGGACTGGGAGGGTAATGGAAGTCGCAAAGAAGCGGCGCGAAAGACGATTGTAGAAGCAAGAAAGAGCGGTCAAAACGAAATGAGAAGGCGGGAAAACGGTGCAGTCTCAGCTGCAGGACCTCAGGATCGTCTCAAGAGACGCAGGTGGAAGGAGCTGTGAAGTGAAGTGGATAGTCGTCAGGCTGTGATGTTTCCAAACGTCAAGTGTGCTGGGTTGTAAAAAAGTGGGGTCGGTGTAAGGAAGAAGGCTGGATATTATTTAAAAATCATCAAAAAACACTAAAACGTAAGATATTTCTCACCTCTTACATAAAAGCATATTTACCGAAAGTCTCATATTAAAGAATTTGATTTCCTGAGATGCCTGATTTTAGGCCTGAGAAGTCATAGATGGATTTGCGCCCTCCGTGTGTACAGTATGCAGGGGATGCCGTTGGAGCCGAAAACTGCAGGACAGCGTGGTATCCAGAAAGAAATATGTTGAGATCATTAAAAATTTGGAAGCGTGGAAGATACAATTCAACATGGAGAGGCAAAGCAGCAAGCCTGATCAGAGAGGCAAGACGGTCTAAAACAGGGGGTGGCAACAAGCTTAGTGAGATTGCTGGATCATAAGAGCAACGAGACAGAAGCCAACGTTGAGATCGGCGTATGTGTGGAAGCATCGTGAGCAGCAAGTGCAACGCGGGTGATGAAGAGGGAGGCGATGGCGTTAGCGTCTGCAGTGGATGCGGAGGCGAAGGTAACGAAGAGGATTGCGGAGGTGGTGGCTATGATGGAGACTGGGGGAGAGCTGGAGGTGGAACAGGAAATGGAGCAGGAGCTGGAGGTGGAGCTGGGGGTGGAGCTGGAGGTAGAGCTGGAGGTGGAGCTGGAGGTGGAGCTGGAGGTGGAGCTGGAGGTGGAGCTGGAGGAGGAGCTGGAGGTGGAGCTGGAGGTGGAGCTGGAGGTAGAGCTGGAGGTGGAGCTGGAGGTGGAGCTGGAGGTGGAGCTGGAGGTAGAGCTGGAGGTGGAGCTGGAGGTGGAGCTGGAAGTGGAGCTGGAGGTGGAGCTGGAGGTAGAGCTGGAGGTGGAGCTGGAGGTGGAGCTGGAGATGGAGCTGGAGGTGGAGCTGGAGGGGGAGCTGGAGGGGGAGCTGGAGGGGGAGCTGGAGGGGGAGCTGGAGGGGGAGCTGGAGGGGGAGCTGGAGGGGGAGCTGGAGGTGAAGCTCGAGCTGGGAATGGAGGTGGATGTGGAAGTGGAGGTGGAGTTAGGGATGTGGAGCTAGTGTTGACGATAGTGCTGGTAATGCAGCTGGAGCTGGTGATGGAGCTGGAGGAGGAAATGGAGCTAGAGATAGAGGTGGTGGTGGTCATGACAGTGAAAGAAGCGATGGGAGCGGAGGCGGTGACAACGGTAGTAACTGAGGCGGTGGTAGTGGCGATGGCAGTGGCGGCGGTGGGAAGGGCGGCGGTGACAGCGGTAGAGTCGGTTGCGGCGTCGCCTCCAGGCAGATACCCTTCGGCCCCGCCGTCTGAAATAGGAGCCGCGTGCCCCGCGCATCTGATATCAGTGGCTGCGCAGGCAGGGTGGGAGGGGGGCGTGGGGGGTGGCGGGGTTGGGGCGGGGTGTAGGCGCCCGCCGCCTAATGAGATTCCGCCGCCGCGCAGCCGTAACTCGGCGCCGCAGACGCGCGCCGCACGAGCTGGGCTCTCCGCCACCGCCGCCCCCACCGTCCCCGCCGCCGATGCGCTGCTCCGCGCCCCGCAACACACGACGGCGAAAGTAAGGGATTCGCTATCTTCTGCGCGAAGGCGCGTGGCGAGAATAAACAGGAAGCCGTAGCGGTGGCGGGCGCGCACCCAGTGGAGTAATGACTGAGTCGTTCAGGCTGAAAAGCTGTATTGAACGAAGAGGTGAAATGATTTTGACATTCCGGTTATGGCAAATCTTCAAGGCTGGTTGGTAAATTATCGCTCGTTTGTTTAAAGTTCCACAATTGTCAAATATATCGAACCAGTTAATTCATAAAGAATTATGCTTCAATTTAATTAAATTTTTTATGCAATATATGTAATACTGTCATGATATTGGTGTTTGGATAGACATCAAACTTGCGTTTTATTAGGCTCTCAGGGCAACAGGAAAATATTGTTTACCGGTGGAAATGCAATGAAAATTAAAGTTGGATTTTCTCGCTCATGTGTGTTGCTGATCAACAATTTCACAAATTTACATCTTTTATAAATCAGGAAAACATTTTTTCCTGATTTTTTATAAAACAGGAATTTTCGTGTGCAATGGTGAATCTCAGAATGTATAATTCTTTAGATAAGACGCGCAACTTGATCTTCCGTATTTTATCCACCGAGTTTCAGCATTCGAGTTTTAACCAGTTAATATCAAATCAGTTCGTTTATTTATCATGTGACAGGCTGTATTCATCTTATAAGTATATAGAGGCTTTGTGATGTAAAGATGAATGTGGCAAACACGAGTATTTTTTTAACATCCAATTTCATCTTCATCGTATGTGACAAGAAAAATGAAGAATTGCTTCAAAAAGTATGAATAAAGAGTGAGTATTTGGTCTTTTCAGCAATTTCTCCATTGAAAAGTAACTGCTCGACCAATGAGCAATTGCTTTCTGTTCGTATGAATAAAATCGAAAATTTGCTTCTCGCGCGAATCATTTACTTCGTGCGGAGACACCTCTGTAGGTGACTCAAATCGTATTGAATGTATACAAGAGAAAGTGAATTAGTTGTGAGGTTTTTAGTAGTGAGTGAATGAATGATGGACGACTTCCTACGTTTTCGCCAACGCCACCTAGACACTAGACACCGTCGACTGACACCACCTAGACACCGTCGACTGACGCGGTGACGTCACATGGGTAGTCATCACAACAAACGAATCTTTCGCCGGCTGCTGACAGCCAATAACGTTTACTTTTGTAGAAAAAAATGTTCACATTTTACTGCATTACATTCAATTCACAGTTAATTTTAACTAAAAAAATATGAACGATTTAACGATTTCAAATTTAAAGTATTGCCATATTTTAAAATATTGTGCTTGTTAGACTGGCACATATTTTTGAGGCAACTAATTGATGCTGTATGCATAACATCATTTTCCATATGAAGAAAATTAATTTTGTTTATCTTGATTTTCCCAGTGGTTTCTTAAGGACTCCAAGGGGTGCATATTGTCATAAGAAAAACGTAATTTCTGTGGGATTTGCATAGATGTTCATAAGCTATTTCTAGTTTTGGAGGATTGGAAAACAATGAAAGGCTTTTTGGTTTAGTGGATTGTCAGAAATCACTGCAACCACTTCAGAATTAATCTTCTCAAGCCATACAATTATGGTTTTGATAAAATGGTTAAGCAATTCACTTGTCAATTTTCTGACCGGAAATATATCAACTACAACTTTATATGATAAAATCGCATTACATACCATGAACACACAAGCTGTTGATGAATTTTCTTCATTAATGACATTTTCGTCCATACTTCCTCCTTTATAGACAACACTTGACTTAAGAATGTTTCATCCATTAAGAGCACTACCACAGTCTTGTCCTTATCATTGAACAAACTAAATGTCTTTCCTGTGTACCAGCTCTGTTGTTGTTTTTAACTTTGGGGTGGAACTGTATGGAAAGCAGTTTCATTGTGGGAGAGCGCGGAAACCACATAACGCGAACTTCTAAACGTTTTTACAAGTTGTTAAGAGAATTTACCTTCTCTGATGTACATATCTTCTGCACATATATCTTCTATTCTCTACACATATCTTCTGTTCACACAAATTTCAAGTATAGATATTATTACAAAATAAAGTGGATAAAAACGCTGTTCTCAAGTATTTCTGTACACAACATTCACAGTTCACACTTATTCACGCGCCAAACACGCTGTAATGTTATGACTACAAGTAGTGACGTCAGAAACAAGACGCCCGTCTGCAAATAGGCCTGATGATTTTGATGGCATTGGTACCACATAACCAAATCATTACCACCTAGATACCACGCCTCACAACTCTATAGTGACGTCATCAGCTAGGGGCCAGCTAAGGCCGGACACCAACTCCCGTGCACGCCCTCGGCATCTTGAAATCATTTGCTAGGTTTTAAGTAAATGGATTCTTTACACTATATGCCATAGATTAATAGCAAAATATATGACACAATCGAAGTAAATGTTAAGTATCATTCGTATCGATACGGTACCTCGTAAGCTTTCGCTGATTACATGGGCTACCTGTGACAACACAGTTTCTACCTGTGACAGCTACATAAGAGTAATAATCTGTTTAAATAGTAAATTCCATTATTAAAGCTCTAACACAATGCTGAGTAATTATTTGAACCTCGTAAACCTGATACAAGTTAAGTCTCTGTGAAAGTGACTCGTCAGTCAAAATCACAAACGAGTCGAGATAATTTCCATTTTATTCTGTAATTTACAACATTTAGGAAACAAGAGACATCTTGAAAATATTTCACAAGGTAAATCATGTTCCTTTTATTTGTTTGTTTTCATGAGAACTATTTCCAAAACAAGTAGAGAAAAAGTGTGATTGGATAGACACATCCAACAACTCAAAAATTATTTATGATTCTTCTATAAATGTGCACCATCCATAAGTAAAGACAATTTGATTTATCTTTCTCTTTAGTTCAAGAGATTCAGGAAAACATTTTTTAAATAAGATGAATGACTCTGCAAGCTTTCTTCAATAACATGCTTCCACACATCAGATTCTTTCCCTTTCTTCTTAGTTTCTGGAATATTTTCCTTTGATGAACAATATTTCGGACACCCAGGAAAATTAAATAGTAAACCTTCAGCAGCCAATTGGGATCTGAATAATGGTGTTCACTACTTTCTCTGTTTTTCCGTTCACAGCACTGATTTCCCAGAGGATTTCACGTTATTTGAAATGTTTGTGACAAGCATATAAAAATTATTGAATATTAGTAAAAAACATAAAGAATTATAATTATAATCTGTGCAAAAGTATGATAGTAGGTTAGTGGTTATGTATGCAGTTCAAATATTATTTGCTACATAATGTTAATAACAAAAATACTCGAACTTACCTTTGAATTTTCAGTTACTACGTACATAATCCTTTCGTAGAATGACACGAGGTATCTCTTCCTCAATTCAGGATCTTATGGGCAAACGAATACATGTGCATTCTTGGGTCCTCTTTGGTGTTTATTATTACAAAATAGAACACAGCACTTTTGAACCGTATTGTTCCTTCTTACCCTAACAATTCAGTTATTGTTTACAAAAAATATGATTTACCAGAATCATACTTCGTTTGTCATTTAAACGTAAGATAGGCAAATAAATAAATCAAAAAACACGCTATAAATCTGTCTGATCCTGAATATATTCGGCCTCCTTTCGGCCCCTACATAGTGACGTCAGCAATCTCCTCGAGCTCAGCTGTTAGGCCTTCTATCGAGAAGGTATTGACCTAATACGGTCGACACCATCAGAAACAAGCACGTGTCGCGCGGTAACGTAGACAAACAAAACACACGAAAATCGACCAATTGCAACAGAGCAGTTAGTAAGCAAACACTCAAGAGAGAGAAGTAAATACTTCAAGTTCACGAAACTTTTTATTCATAAGAAACGAAGCATTTTTTATAAGAAATATTAGTCCCTACTAGTACTCGTGAGAAATTGCTCTGGAGTACTTACTCATTTTTATTCATATCACCCAATAGCTAAAGAGGAAATTTTTGGATGATTTTTTAATAATGAAAACCGTAACAAGTAAACTGTTTGTAGAATACGTGTGTGTATGTTTCTACACGCACCTTTTTTATATTCCAAAATAAGAGGATAATATTTGAAAATTAGCATATCAGAGACATTCTTATTATACTTATAAGAGGATAATATTTGAAAATTAGCATATCAGAGACATTCATATTATACCGCCAAACTTCACGATGGGCTTCTCTTTCAACGGCACGTGGCCCTCGGTCAGTAAGAGTTGCACTCACCAGCTAGAGAACTCGCGCGGGAGAAGTCGTGTTCGTGAGAAGTCGCGCAGCGTGGAATTCGCGATATCGCGTTATTTCGCTCGACTGTCTCTCTGTTCCAGAGTGCTACTCCCGGAGTGCGCCTGGGGACGTCTAGTGCTAGGTGGAAGCTCTTGTTCTAGCCCCAAATCCACCTGGTCCCCGTTTCGCCTGCGTCGTGCTACAAGCGCCCTCACACCGTTAACCCCCCCTTTCGGTGACGCTCCTCTCTCCGCCATTTGCGAATACGCCCACGCTCCGAACCACCCTCGTTTCGTTTCTGCTTTGTCTTCCCCCTCCCAGACCTGCAATCTCCCACTCCACTCCTGCTTTGGCCTCTCTCTCTCCTAGCAGCTCCGTTACCAATTTTCTTCCAGATACGTCAGGCAAATCTCTCGCTCTCTCTCCTTCACTCTCATTCTTTCTCTCTCTTCCTCTCTCTCTCTATCCCTCTGTATCGATATCAGTATCTTTCTAAATATTTTGCTCGACTTCTCTGTCTCTTAGTTTCTCTTCCTTTCCCTCCGCCTCTCTGTCTCTCTGCATCTTTCTCTTTCCGTCATTTCTTCTCTGTCCTTCTCTCTGTGTTTTTCACTGTCTCTCTTCTAGGATGCAAGGTTCTAGAGATAATTCAATGCAAGAAACACGACACGAGACTTCATGTACGCCAGAGTGTGCAGTAGATTTGCCAAACAATGATATTATACATGGATTCTTACTTCATGAAAATTGAATACCTGCCGGAAAAAATGTTGTAACCCTCACTTTTCTGGAATGATGGGTTTCCTCGCGTTACGGTCGTATGTGGTCTGAGTGAAGAATGTAGGAAGCTATGTTGGCAAACAAGAACACTAAGCGCCTTTTTTCTTCTTTTTAATTTCGCTACGAGTCACATGGATACATAAACGTAGAAATGAAGGAAGAAAGTCGTATGTCGCTAAATTAGAAATTTGAATTTTACAATGCTTTTGCCGGCAGGTATTCAATTATAGAATGAACAATTCTTCTTGAAAATAATATATTTCTCATTTGTTCATTTTTCTCATTTTTTTCGGTTTCCCCTTATTTGTTATTTTTAAATTAACAAGGATGAGCAATGAATTATTACTCATCACTTTCAGGGAATCTGCTTCTTGGACCTCACAGCAGAAAATAAAAAAATCGTGATATTTAAAAGAGTGTTTTCGTTTAGAAAGAAATTTGCGCTATCCATTCAATCAACTTTTTGTTGTCTTTTGTTTAAATGAAAGGAAGTGTGCCCAAGATGAGTAATCGCTTGTTATTGTTAACCGGCATTAAATTAGTATAAGCACACAAATTGTCATAAAATTTAGAGAATGAACGCTTATCTGTCATCATTTGTTCATCAATATTTTCTGTGAGTAGCTATCGACAGTAAGCAGTTGTTTGGAAAGTTGCAACCGAGAGTTAGGAATTGTACAAATTCGTATAATTTTGTCACTAAATAGCACCCTCACTGCGTGGCGCGAGCAAGTCTGTGAGTGTGAGTTTAGAGTTATGTGTACAAAGATTGATTTATTAGTTCCGGACGCGTCAACTGCTACGGTCATTAGTCCTGTAACCGTAGAGCATGATTTTATAGCGGGAAAATTAAAAATTTAAATTCTCCTCCCGCTGGATGGAAGATCCATCAGCTTGTGGGGATTTCTTTCGAATCAGGTATCTCCCACCAGCGAAGCACCGCCCCATCAGGGACAAGCTCTATACTTCCGACTGTTCTCCCGGCATGTCTGATACTGTGGTGCATATAAGTGTGTGTAAGTAAGATATTAAGAAAGGACAAGGAAGAGGAACGAAAGATTCTGAGCGCTCCATGGCCCGTTTGTTAGAGCACTGCTCCGACATTGGCCTGATGTTGATCAGAGAAACCAGTGAATAATACCTATCAGAACCTGTTGGGTTCTCCTCCAGACTGTGGCTAAATTCCATCTACCGATTTAGTGTAGAAAATCCTGACACTGTCGGGACTTGAATCCTAGTTCCTCCTGGACTGAGATGTTTACAAAGGCCTTATTCTGTATGATGTTTCTATTTTTTTAAATCGAGTATGTAATCCCACCAAATATTTGGCTCAAATATGCCTGAACAATCACACTATACGGTTCGTCTATTTGCTTTAAATATATTTTATTGAAGACAATGCTTCTGAGACATCGCCTTATGAACAGTGAAAACGTACCGATATCAATATTGATTTAATTTTAACATATGTATTAAAACCAAAAGTATATGCTTTTATCCTCAAACACTGGTTCATATTGTTTGGGTTGGCAATAGATTTCGGAAGCCAGAGCAAAAATTAAAAATTTTTGCTTTTACAAAACTATTATTTCTGTGGGTTCTTACCCAGAATTTTTTACATTTTCCCCTACTTGTAATAGTACTAATAATATTAATAATAATAATAATAATAATAATGTATGGCACTTAACTAATAATCATGAATAAGTTTTAAATAATTTCTGAAAATTAATTTGGAAACGTATAAGTAAGTTAAAATGTAAGAATCGAACAAAGAAATATGAAATAATACACAAATTCCAACTTACTACATAGCATCCAACTGCCTCTGAAGACTTCTCAAATTACGTTCAAGAAGCACAGGAAATTTGATGCCATATTACACAAAAATACTAAAATTTTTGAAAACTTCAACATGACCTTATTTGAGGATCTGTTTTGGTAAACACAAGTCATAAAGTAAAAACATTTCATCTTCATAATTGTAGTTGAAGGAAGATGCCAACAATTTTTTTTCAATTTTCGGAAAATCAGGGATTTCGTTTCTTACATTGGAGCTTTTGTTATTCGTTTACAAATTAATATTTTATAAATTATTTAACATCTATTTGATAATTCATATTTTTGGTCCATGTTACGAGGAATATATGTCTCGAGGAATCTCAATGTATCGACGCAAACCATAATTAAAATTAGCCCAATTAGCTTTTCTCTTTTAAAAATACGATTTACTTGTAATATGCTAGAAAATTTGCTAGCTTTCCAGAATATCAGTTTATAAAGCATCAATGGTATCCCGCGTCGCGAGACGGCAACAGAAGTTCTGAAGTTCTGTATACGACTCATTGTTGGATCATAATTTAGTTGTATGAAAAGAAGTTATAAATTTCAAATTTGTGTTAATATTGGTTGAAAATATTTAGTTTTCTCACCGAATGTTCTACGATTTGTAATGAGTTTTATAAAAACTTATTATTGAGATGTGTTAATTCGGAGAGAAATTGTGGTACAAATAGTCTTAGATAAACATTACTAAGGGCGAGAAAGTATGTGCTGTTTTAGCGCCACTAGTTTCCCGCAGTATTACATAACTTCCTCTCCACTGCGTAAGCAGTAGCGAGAATGTAAAAAACAATTCAAAGAAACAATACGTGTGTAATTAAATTCTCTCTTTTTTGTCACGGTAATATTCTACGGTAAGTACACCTTTTGACTTCTTTGAAGTGTGACATAGATCGATATCTCGTTTAATTTTTTTTAACGTCGGTGACTCCTCCAAACGCCGAGCGTCATGAAATTATCGTAGCGTGCTCCTTATCAGATCTGCTTTGTTCTAATGAGCTATCTGTCAAAGAATACAAAAAAACTTTAACAATTTCACAAAACTCTTGCAATGCTGTGAAAACACAAAATGAAAGGCACACACTGACTAAGCGATGCTACCTGACTAACACAGCAAGAAAAAACAAATTAATGTAAACATTGCAGAATGTATTGAAAGGTTACGAGGCACACATGGCTGGATTTTCCAAACCAGACCACTCTCACAGCACCACAGCTCCTCCTAATTACACAGCTGTCTAGTAGAGGGTCTCAATGCAGATAGCAAGAAATGCCTTTCACCGACGTGAATGCTTCACGCCCAAAGTCCACCACAGCCCCTTCCGCCTTGGCCCAAAACTCCACCAGCGTTCGCTCCCGCTAACTGCCCAGCTCTGGCCCGCCTCGAGTTTGACACCGGGCGGGTCGCAGAGGGCGGCCAGCCGGCCAGCTGGAGGAGGGGCGGACGGAGGCGGGGGGAGATACGGGCGGCGACGGCGGTGGTGGTGGCAGCGGCGGTGACGGTGGTGATGTCGACGTGACGTCAGCGGTGTCGGCAGCGAGGGCGAAGCCGTGCGCCGAAAGACAGCGCCCCAATGCGTAGAGGTGCGGGGATACAATGATTAAGTAATGTCTTAATTCATTAATTAATTAATAAATTAATTTTTTTAAGTGGGACGCGCGATTTTTGGAGTTGGCGCCCCCATAACACACTGGTGTAGCAGGAACTTGTCCGCGCCGACCAAAATGTGCTAACACTACCAAAGAGATAATTTATTTATTAACTGTAAGTTAATTATTGTAACGACTCTATTAATAAGTTACGCAATTAGAGAAAGAATATAGACTGCCAGGTCAGTGTATTCCAAGACTGAATATTATTGCAATCAGAAATAAGTAGCGCCATTTCTCGAAAAAATACTATGTAGCCTCAAGCTTTCTCTATTGTACCAATTTACCAATTGTGTCATGAGAGACCGCCGACGAACGCTTGATTTGGATTATTTTAATGCGTTGACAAAAGGAGTAACGTGCCATAATTAAATTTTGTTTTTATAGCAGAGAAATCGAGACAAACGAACGAAATGATGTAAGAAGAAATAGAAGTGAGTGGGTAATTGGAGTTAAAGTGATTAATAATTTTTACATTTCAGGAATGTAATAATACCCTCGAAGATACTTGTCCAAGAAAATTGGTGACCATCTCAAGAGATATTTTTCTAATCTCCAGGAATCTGTTGATTATTCTCTCAGTTACATATTGGCATGAACCTTCTATGTGACATCATCTACTCAAACATCCACTCTCGAGAATTCGTGTTCATCTTAATGTTAATGAATTCGGTAAATAGTGAATTCTGTAGGGCAATATGACGACCCAAACCAACGTTCTAGTGTGTCAGTTTTTGGCCAAAAGAAAGTTTCAGGCGGTGAACCATACCCCCTCTTTTTATTCACTTGTTTCGACTCCAGCGGAATCAAAGCGCCTCTACAAATTCTATTAGTCTTCAATGGGTCCACATTTTGAGAATGTGGCATCGACTCAAATGAGCTCGTATGCGCGAAACTCTGGACGGTAGAAGGTGGCTGCTGTTTCTTCCTTTAGCACGCATTCAGCATTACATAACAGAATTCCAGCCAACAATTTTACCCAGGCTTTTCAGAGCATCTATAATCCTCCCCCTCTGTGTATGATATTTATGACATATTTCATTTCTTTATTTCAGAGAATGAAAGAATGATGAAAATATGATGCGGAAACTTATTGAAGAGGCTGTGTGCATTTTTGTCAAGGCACATGATACACGATCGAAGTAAGATGATTCAAGGCATTCGATGATTCGTAGGAGCGATTGTTGATTGAGACCTTTAGTGCATCATATCAATGCAATAGCGATGCCGGATTTCGAGTTATTATTAAGTTTAAGTTTATGAGTCAATATTAATCTTAACTTTATTATTTAAATTAGAGTAAGTAAACAAACCCTAATCTAGTTGTATGTATGTTGCCGGTTGGGACAATAGAGAGGTACACTTAATTAATATAACTAGAAAGCAATGAAATACATATACATTAAAATATAAATGTTAAAGATAAAGTATATAAAAATGTAACTATTTATCAAAAACTACAAATTGCAAAGTTATATTTGTGTATTCAATGTTACAGACACATAACGGGTAACTCCGTGGATTTCGCCGATGAAATCATTCCGGATTGCATGCGCATCATGAAAGCGGAGAAGGTGCTTCTGACTTTGGTGTTTGGGCTTCTAAAAACTCTTACACACGTTGCATTTGCCCCGTGCAAAGCCTCCTTACACAGTGCGGAATGTGCGTGTGAGAGCGGACAAGACGGCGCTGGCACAGTCCTGCGGTGGGTGCATAGCTCCGTGCTCGGGGGCGGGGGCGGGAGACGGGTGCGGGGCTCCGAGGAGGAAGTGCAGCTCAGCTGGGGCGAGGGGGCGTGGCACACGGCGCTCACCCTCTCGCGCCTCCTGCACCCCGCCGCCGCCGCCGCCCCGCTCCCACTCACCCTCCGCCCCACGCACCGCCGCCGCTACCAGGTATGGATGCGACATCGATATCGTTGTTTTCAAAACATTGATGTTTCTTCAAAAGCATCGAAGCTACCAGGTATGGATGCGACATCGATATCGTTGTTTTCAAAACATCGATGCTTTTGTAGAAACATCAATGTTTTAAACATCGACGTTTTGTGATCGAAGTTTCTTTTCTTTTTTCTTTTCGTAATATTTTGTTTCTGAATGAAAAATCACATGATCACAATTCTGTAAAAGTCAAAATATGAAATAATAGTTGATGGTAATACTATTAGTTCATATATTGAAACCAAAGGAACGTTATTTGTACTACCTTCTTCGACCAAAATCTCTCGCGCAAGATCACCTCCTTGCCCTGGTATTTCCTCAGTCTTCATGTTCATTTCGCTCACTGAGATGTGGTTAACAAATACGCTGTGGGAGTAGGGCCTGCCTCTTCTTCTCGTACTTCGGCGAATTGATAAACACGAACATTAAATTTTAATGCACATGAATTTTATGTTACAGGTCACTAAAACAGTCTAAAAACATCAATAATTTTTAGTCGATGTGTTTTTAACGTGGATGTTTCAATTTTGAATATCGATGTTTGCTAACATCGTTGTTTTGTTATTAATATTGCATTACTTATACCAGGTCCTCGCCGCCGCCGACTGGCGTGACGTGCAGACTTTCGCAGACAGTCTCAACGTCTACGCCGAGTCGCAAACGACAACGTTTTGGGTTGCTTTGGATTCGTCCCGCGAGGACTCGGACATAACTGTGGAAGCACCAGCACCGATGAGTAACAAAAATAACAATAAACTACATTTATTAGCTGTATTTGGTCTAACAAGAGCCCAGCCCCTCTAGTGCAGATGCGAGGCCCAAAAATTTCCAACGGGGAGGCGCATGGCGCAAAAACTAGGATTGTCAGTGAGTAACACGTGCGACATTAGTACCAAGTCGCTGATCATCGTTGCAAATCAGACCGAGAAGGAATACTCTCATTACTCGTGCGATTACGAAATCTATCACTCGTCATGGGACGCCAGGGGCCAAAAGGTGATGGACGGTCCCCTGGCGCACATGACACGCCTCTTCCCGAAAGTGGCGCGGCGCACCGTGAGAGTCGCGCACCAGCCATTGGTGCATTTTTGGCCGCCGAGCTCCTGCAGGCGCCAGATAACCAAGAAGCTCCAGCGGAAGCAAGCGCACTTGTCGTTCAGCCCGTGCCCCTACGAGTCGCAAAACGCGATGCGGTTTCCGATTACCTAGCCCGTGCTGCAGAGCCGCTACTGCCTGGTGGTGCGCCGCGCCCCGCAACTGTCCTTCGGCGCAGTGCTTCTCGTCCCCCTGAGCAGGGGCATCGGGGCGGCGCTGGGAGGCACGCTGCTGGCCGCCGCGACTGCCTGGCACGCCGTCCACCACACCGTTCTGCGCCGCCCGCGCGCCCTCTTCCTTCCAGCCACGGACGGTGAGGACGTATACACAGGCGTCTCAGAAAAAATGTTGGAAACGCGCGCGAAACCACCCCCTCCGCTACCACCCGCGGCCTATTAATACCGCGGACGAGACCAGCACGACGTCAGTCGCCAGTAAGCCGCTGTCCCGGACACTTCGCCCGAGACCTCGCCACTGAAGATGCCCACCGCAGTCGTGGGCGAAACGTTTGGCAGTTCGAAGCCAATTGGACCACGGCCCATCAGCCCGGAAGACATCAAGAATAAAAATAAAACAGTCAGTGCAAATCTGGCATGATGTGTCTCTGAAGTTATATTTTATCAGCTAATTCACAACCTCTATGAAGGAGGCCATGGTGATTCCGTAGGAGCAGTCTCTGAACTCGCTTCCCACTCCTGGCGACTTTTGTTAGCTAAACTGACTGTACAGACCCGTGTTTTCACTGTTAGTTCCACGACGCGCCGCAATCGCAGCCTTCATTCTTCGCTTGGTCGAGTTATAACTTGTGCAGTATGCACAAGTTGGTAACCGAGGTCCATTGGCCACGCATGCGCAGTGGCGGGCCCCGAGCACGCGCTACTGGGCGTGGCGGAGGTGGCGCTGGCGAGGGCGATCAGCCGTCGCGACGACCGCCTGGCGCGGCGCCTGCTCCTGGCCGGGCTGCTGCTGCTGGCGCTGGTGGCGCGCAACGCCTTCTTCGCCCAGCTGCTGGGCTTCCTGGCCGCGCCGCCGCGCCTCCCAGACCCCGACTCCGTGGACGAGGTGCCCGGCACATTCTCTTGCATCCCCCGGTCAAGTTTCCTCTCACAACTGCTTCCTAGTTGTTCGGGAATAACGTGGGCACCACCTCAACCAAAAATACGTTGATAAAAATACCATTAAATTATATTCGTTATTTGCTAAAAAGTAACGAAAGGCCGAAAATTGTGGTGTTTATGGGGTTTGTGGCACCCCTGAACCCATTTTAAAAATTGTTTTATTGGTGCCGATGTTATTCTTGCATTAAAAGCTAACTTCTTTTTGCTAAGCCTCTACAAATATCTTCAATACAGCTTATTAGTGAATAATGAAAACAGAAACAGCAGCGCGGCACGAATGTGGGTCGTAAATAGCGATGGCGCGCGGAACAATTCTAGCCAATTGCAGTAAAATAGTTAAATTGTGCGATGCAGAGTTCTGAAAGGAGAGATTTTTATCTCTAATCTTATATAAAATAAAAGTATTTTGGATAACAATTTACGGAGATATAGTCAATTGAAAAGTGTCTATTTTTATGGTTTTAGCGTAAAATTGGCCATATTCGAGCTAATTGGCACACTGTATGAGTCAAATAAGTATTATTTTATGATCGTTAAATTGTTGCGTGGTAACGTGGGCACCACATCAGTCAAAAATCCATTGATAAAAATCACATTAAGTACTAAATTTTTGTTAATTTTCTAAAAAGTAGCGAGAAAGGTCGAAAAATGGGGTTTGTGGAAAACTCATATTAAAAACGGCTTTATTTGTACCAATGTTGTTTTTGCATCGGAAACTAACTTCTTTCAATGAGCCACTGAATTCTATTTTTTCGATTATGCTATGGTTGTTATGCTGTACTGCTTACTAATATTTTTTCAATAGTCTTACGTATTCTGTTATCAGCTACTACCTCAGTTTCTTATAATATTATGACGATATTTGAATTTAAAAGTTGGACTTTATTTTGCTTGGAAATTTTGGACATATTTGCTTTTGCATGCTATAGGGCTATTATCATCTCATTTGATTGGGATAAATTATTTTACTGCAATTTATATGCAAATATGTTATTTTACCAAACAGACAAAACTAGTACAATAATTTCTGTAGTTAATGTAACCAATTTTTGGCCTCTTAAGCAATTACAAAGAATAAAAAACAAATTAATATATATCAGATCTGATCATTTCATAACATGCGTAACTACTTTTCAATTTTTGGCTATCCCTTACACTTTGAATCTCAGCTATTGGTCCAACAAAAACAAAAAAAAAAGAATACGATTCCAGGCCAGGAGTATCTGGAGAATTCTCTCCACCTAACTTCTAAAGTTCAGTCAATAGACCTGCTACATTAGGTCTCTTTGACAATGATATACCCCTTTTAAGTAATACCTGCTAAAGGCTAAATTGTACCATATTTTTTAATTAAAAATCACATTTTCAAAGGATCAAAGCAGGAATTTCATCAAATCTAAAATATTGCTATGGGATAACTTTGACTGTATGAACCTTCTTCCCTTTCATTTTTTCTGAATAATGATTCGCTTTACATTTGTGATGTTCACTAAGCCCATACTACGCAAATTTTGTGTGTCCTTGACATGCCAATCTTCTAAATAAAATGGGACGTTTTTATCAAGACTTCACAGACGGAATGAACCACGAAGCATGAGCAATCATGTGATCGTGAATCTTGGCATTATTCCTTATACGGACATGTTCTTTATTGCTTCCGACAACGCTGTGGACATATTGGTTTTTCCTGAACCTGTCTGAAGGAGACTCTAAAGACCGGCTGGTCTGATTGGTACTTTTCCGTGGTTTCTCTGATCAGTACCAGGCGAATGCCGCCGCAGTACCCTAACAAAAGGGCCACGGACCGCGCGAGATTTTTCCTTCCTCTTTCATGACCTATCCTCATCCCTTACACTAACACGCACTACATTACCGCACATGCCGGTAGATCGGTTGGGGGCTTAGAGCTTGTCCCGGCTGAGGCGATGCCCCAGCTGGTGAGAGATACCTGATTAGGAAAAAAAACGCCAGTCGACGGTAGGTCGGCGCCGGATCTCGCCATCCAGCGGGGTATCACCGCCACCTCGAGCCACCGTGAACATCGCCACCGTGTGCCATGTTTCGCACACGCTTCACAATGTTCCAAACGCTGTGAATAAAATAGCTGTTTCGTACACGAAAAACAGCACGAGAAACCGTGTTTCGTGAAACCTTTAAAAGGGCATTTAAACAAAACAATCAATTTTCAAGGTGGTGGATGCCGTGAGAGCCGTGCGCTGGCCGAAGAATTACGGCAGCCTCGAGAGCTCCGAGCAGCTGCTACGCAAGTTGCGAAAGGTGGACCGCGGCGAGGTGACGCAACTCGCCGACGTCGTGGACAAGGGCGAAGACGCCGTGTTGATTCAAGAGATGTCGTTGAGCGTGCTCCGCTCCCTGCGCAACCTGACGCGCGACGGCAAGTGATGCTGCTTCAGGCGGCGGAGTGCATTCTAAGGCCCGGCCACGTGGGTTTGTCGGTGTCGCAGGACTCCCCCATTTACAACCTGGTCAACGCTTTCGTGCTGCGCTGCGTGGAGGCCGGGTTGCCGGCGCAGTGGCTGCGCGCGAAGCACTGGCGCATGGTAGGTAGATAGATAGATGCATAGTTACAATGATAGAGACAGAGATAGATTTTGTTTATTTAGTCTTCTCAGTTATTTGTTACATTAAATAAGCATTTACATACTTTGTTTACATCTGTAGGTGTACTCCGTTGCCTATTTACAAAATTAATTTTCTACTTTTATGAATTTTATTATTCTCTTTTAAATTATTTAATCTGTTTACAATGTTTTTATATCTAACTGTAATTTATTACAATAGCGTACCTGTGCCAGAAATCTAGTATGCTGTACCCTATTATCTACCTTATTTTTTCCATTTCCATATTAAGCGTACAATATGTATTTTTCTTCAAGACCCTCTTATCCTCTGTCACTTATCCTTTATGTCACCTTGTAATTGATAACCATATAATAAATTTTTGTCAATACAAACTATTCTTATTCAACTTTATTATTGAGCAAACAGGTACACTCTTGTAATTTAAACGCTTAGAATATCAAAAAATAGTTATTTTACATACAGTTGCAGATTCTACACGCTCTGAACAGGTGGGGTAGAAACGAGAAGCGTCGAACCAGTAAAAATGTAATTGAATGGTCAAGATCTCATCCTATAGATTACGGTGTAATGAACGTTTCTGTGAGGCCCAAGGCCTCACAATTTTAGTTTTAAAGGCCTTAGAACGCTTCGTTGAGGAGTTATTTAACGATATAGATTCAAAAATCCTGACGTGCGTTGCGGATTGCATTAACATGAAAATTTAGCCGTTTTTTTAAACACATCCCTCATATTTTTAAAGTAAAATGCAATGTGTCTTGTCTCAGGGAAATTATCTTTCTTCAGAGACCTCATTTATAAAGATCAGTTGAGAGTGAGAGCTACAAAAAGCTCAAAAAATGTAGGACACGATAATTCAAATACTTTATCAAACAGTCCATTGTTTGCCTGTACAGTTTTGTCGAAATTAATTCCTATATTTTGTGCTTGTCTTGGTTTTCCTAGTTTTGTCATTCCCTCTTTGGATTCGTTTACTAAATCTCCTGTTATATGATTTTTAATTAATTTAAAAATTAAAATGAATGTCTGCGAATGAATTCTCCCTTTTACTGACATAAATTTCGGAGTGTCAAGCGTGTATAACACTGGAAAATATCTAGTGCATTGAATTATTACCCTAATGACTATTTTATTGTATCTGATTTTTTTAAAAATTTTAGTGTTTTAAGCTCCAATTAGTTTTGTTGCACAAAAATCAAAATGTGGTTTCTTATGGATTTATAGATCAATCTTATTGATATTATACATCAATCAATTACGGAGTTATACTATTTCAAACATCATGTAAAATGCATCATGTATCATGTAAACAACTATATATTACCCATTTCTCTTTCAAATAATGGTGGCGGCGGGCGTGCTGGTGGGCGGCGAGACGAAGGGACGGCCGCGGGCGCTGGGCACCGAACAACTAGCTGGACCGCTGCTGTGTTTGAGGGCGGGGCTCGGCGTCGCAGCGCTGGTGTGGGTGGCCGAGATGGTGTGGCGGTGCAGGAGCTGCGCCCAACACTGCCCATGGCATCCCACGACCCCGCCCACGACTCCACCCACGACCCCACCCACGACCCCGTCCACGACCCCGCCCACGACCCCGCCCACGACCCCGCCCACGACCCCGCCCACGACCCCGCCCACGACCCCAACCACGTCCCCAACCACGACCCCAACCACGTCCCCAACCACGACCCCAACCACGACCCCAACCACGACTCCAACCACGACCCCAACCACGACTTCAACCACGACCCTAACCACGACCCCAACCACGACCTCGCCCCCCGACTTAAAAGACCTGTCTCCGCTGAGTGAAGAGTACCTTGTTGCACACCTCTGAATGCACCTTGTGAGAAGTGCAAAACTAGGAGTTGCCGACGCCAAGTAACCTTGTCGGAGGAGCTAGCCACCGTAAGCAAGCAATACTGGTCGGCGTAAGCAAGTAATACTGGTTGGAAGAGCTTGACTATGGTCATGACTTAGCCGGGCGATACTGATAGAAGGAGCCGGCCTTCAGAGCCGGCGTATAGAGCAATACTGATTGAAGGAGCTAGCCGTTCGTGTCCCTTATTTAAGCATTCTTTATTAGTGTAGCAAGTTACTGATTGTTGACTGATTTAGGAATGAATACCGGTAGGAAAGAATTATGCGTAGTACTTGCTAATAATAGAATATTTATTATTTATTTTGGATCCAACAACATATCTGCATATTTATATATATAACAATACATCTTAAAATGGTAATAATTGCATACAAAACACGTATTTAGTGATAATTTAATTTCACAATAAATTACCCGAAATGTTTCAAAAGGTTATAAATTTTGCAGTCTAAGGGTAAGAATACATACATCAATAACATCAGCATGGTTGATGAATAAAACAAACAATAACATTAAAATGTTTATTCAATAAAGTGAAATGTGCAAACTATTCAATAATTCACAAAATTTATAAATTTCAGAATCAGAATTTATATATTTCAGAAAAATTGAATATATTTCAGAAAATGAAATACATTCACACAAACTTTATTGCAGACAAATGATGTAACACTGATGTGTGCAATTCATTATTTATGCGATGGGTGGATTAATCACATAAGAATACTAATCACGTGCTTACCGACCCCAGGATTATTTTTAAAAACTGCTTAAAAATTGGTTCATAAATACATACAAATAGCAAATTTTATTACTATTCCCAAACAAGATATTTATTTCACAATTTTTTATGAAAACGCCAATATTTGTTTAAATTGTGGCTAAGAATGTAAATGAAAATTATTTTCAAATTATTTTTTGTTTGTTTTTTAATCTTTCAATTTACAAATTTAATATTCTTGTTATACGATTATATTAATTTTGGTTAGAGTTCAATACTACTAGTCGCTTCATTATGCTTAGGAGTCCTTCAGATTTGCCAGCTCACTATGCATTGCATTCACAAGCACACGCTACATTTATATAAAATTAACACTTATTTTACAACAGCAATAATTTCATGAATGGTTTACATATATTTAAAATCAACAAATGTTTGGAAGATAATATAGATCATATTTACCTTTGAAGACCTCGGAACAATAACATGGTACGCCACAATATTTAAGTTTCGAGAAAACGGAGAGTAAAAGAACATTAATTTACGAATATCACTGCCATCATTCAGCGAATCTTTAAAATAAAAACCCAACATACAGATACATCTATGGTGCATTGAAATACACTAATAATTTCGGTTTCATGAGAAATGTAGCATAGCATGTTATTGACATAAGGTCTTCATTTTTTACATATTTTATTTACAATTTATGAAATCTAAGTGTACAAACATACAATAAAGGTCGATCAAATTAATTTAGAAGCTGAAATTAAAATATATAATTGTGTCACAGCGATGATTGTTCTTCACGGTTTGCAATTTGAATCAATCTAAGTGTTTACACACCTCCTTCCCATTTGACATTTTATCAGCTCATTATGGTTGTTACGTCCCAATACATTGTAAATCCGGCTATGGAATTGTTTGTGCACCCATGGGTCTTTTGCAGCACAATTATACCCAGCATTAGTTTAGAGTTTAATCATGTGCAAACGCAGTGCAGTCTTGACCCTGCGTGGGCTACCACCCACACAATTTCGTATTCTACAAGAAGGCGTGAACCCTGGGATGGGCACCTTAGGATATCGCTTTTATCCTCATCCCCCGCCGACGCACAAGTTCGTCGACAAGCTGGTATCTGGATCCGCCGGATGCAATTTGCCCTCCCCATACAATGCTTGGGTAGGTCCACCCAGCCAGCTCAGAGCTACTAGCTATCCAGGCTAGTACCGAAATCCAAACAATGCGCTATTCACATGCAACTGGAACAGGTCCTTCCTCTTTGCCTAGAGTATCGGACCACTGCCACGACAAAGCTGAAAGCCTGACCGGGCCACCCAAATTAAGGTCCGGGCAGCTCGGGGTTCCATTCTCGTCTTGTCACTGCCTCCATCTTGAGGCTATCGATGTGAGTATCGCTGAAACCTAGGCTACCCGTCAGGGGATATTTATCTTTTTATATTTTGTGAAGGTAGGTTAATTCCTACTTTATTACTACATCTTACAAGATGTTAAAAATCTTACCATGTAACTATTTTCAAAACAAAATCTTCCATAAATTATTATCATAGATAATTCAAATCCCGTTGGACTTCTATATGTGGTATCTAGTGCATTCATACAAAGGTCCTACCCCTATTCGGGTTAAGGGTAGGTGTCAAGGGCCCAACTGGTGAGTTGCCGAGGAAGGCAGGCAACACAGGGCTTGACATATGCCTACTCACTACCTCCACCGTGAAGCTAACGATGTGAGTTGCACCATGAAACATAGGTTCTGGGTGGTCGTCTCCAACTCTCCACCAGAGATCGTGACCGCCAACGCGACCGCGACCCCCTCTCCCGTAGGAGCAAAAGCAAGTGCACTGTTAAAAGTGTCTATGCTGGTCGAAGGGAATCGTTCAAATCGTTCACAAGGGCCCTTAGAACGCCCTCATCAGCTAGCTGCTTCTTTAGCTCTCTGCTTCTCTCAGGTTACTCCGCTCTGGACGTTAACGGTAAAAAACTTAATATATTCAAATTGCATTGTAGAAAAAGTGCAAATATTTTAAATAATGAATGGTCCTCAAAAATGAATAAAAGTTAATAACACCAAGCTTTCCTTGAACCTTCCTATATTGGTTCTCTCAGGTTACTGCACGTGGCGTAGTTGGCATGCACGCGCGTGCGTGCGTGCATGCTGCGTGCGTGCACAGGCTTTATCGCCTCTCCGCGCCAGTCATCAAGCGTATAGGCAAAATTGACACTAGCGGCCCTCTGTGTCGTCAAAGGAGATTTCTACGGTGCACGAGTTTCATCATTCAAGTCTTGTAAGAACAAACTCTCCTTGCGAACTTGCGGAAATCAGTAGTTCAATTAAGTATCCAGTGCAAGAAATACATTGTCTATCGTAGTCTGTTGGAATACGCTTCTCTATTCAACTCATAATCTGGAGTCGCAACTCTGATACCACCTCTGATGCACAGCCTCTAGCTGCTCAACACATTATATGGGATCGCAACTCTCATGACCCCTCAATTTCCCATGCTCCGAAACCAGCTGCCAAAAACTCAACGCTCTTTGACTATCATCCGCCGCTGCACGGGTCCGGAGGAAGTCATCATGAGCTACAAGGGACCGGTCCCTTTTAATTTCTTTCTGATGTCCCAGAATTAAGTGCACTTCCTGCTGGTATTTATTAAATCAATGACTGAAAATTCTTTTCAAGAAGAAGATTTAGTGCAATTTAACGCAATCAGTTTTATCCTACTAATTTTCAATCATTTCTATGTATATTTGTTTATTGCATTTTACTTTTTCGCTACGGAGTAGAGAGAAAGTTACGTAATGCTGCGCGAAAAAAACGGCAAAATGTAGGCCGAAAAACTCCTATTACAGAACCCTGGTAAAAAAAAGTGGATAAATCCAGTTGCTTTTAGAAAAAAATCTCTAACACATGTTTTGCGGGTCCTTGATAACGAAAAATCGAATGACGGCACAACGTTTGTCTGTCTGTCCGTCCGTCTGTGAACAACGCTAGCAACTAAACCGTTCAGCTGATTTTCTCCAATATTGACATTCTGGGCTGGCTGTCGCGGCCCCTTAAATTTGAACCCGATATTTTAATCTTGGAGGGAAGATTACATGAACCCCTGAGACATTTTACAAATTATCAAAAAATAGCTCCATTTTGTGTGAAATTTTATTGTTGGATAGCGCAAATTTTTGAAAATTTTAAATTTTTAATCTTTGGATTTAGAATAGAGTTTGAAAGTTTTAACCTTTGTATTTTAATGTTTGACTTGTTAGATTTAGGAATATGGGAAAGACATTTTATTATAATTTTATAAAACTTTTACATAAAGTTTAAACTACATCAATTTTGTCATTTGAAAATATGATGGCGTTTTTTATATCTATTCCAGTAACCTGGAAATTTAACTAATCAATTAAGGTAACTTTTACAATTCGTCTAAAATAAATGAGTTTCATAAAAAATAGAGGTTACACTATTTTATTATTATGATAATAAGTGTTTACTTATACGAAAGTTAAGCTTATTAATCAGTTAAAAATACAGTGTAAGAGATTTTACGACGTTCTTTATTTGAATGCATCTGTTTGATTCAACATTCACTAGTGATTCTTTGTGCTCATTGCCAATGTCCATTCATCATTGGTTAATTATTCGAAATAGCGAAATAAACGACAGACACGAAACTCCTCAATTCATCAATGCGAATGCTCACGAGCAACAATAATTTGCCAGTGTATAATGTGCCTTGTGAACGGGTCATATCAAATTAGTAATCAATTGCGATTCAGCAAATGAGCATTTGTATCCATTTGATAATAAAGAACAGCGTCCCTGCTACCTAGTTAGTCAATGACAGCTTTTCATTTGCCCATAATAATACCCAATATATCCGTTACCCAATAGAAAATTCGTTAAAAAACTCACTGTTGTTGAAAATAAGAATACCTTTGTGGTCACATATGCCATTATCTTTTAAGTGTTTCCTAGTAAAACATTAGTTTTCAATTATAAACGAAAATTTACACGACAAAATCAATTAATGGTAAAATACTTTTTTGTATACAAGCATTTTAAATAGACATTTTCTGTTACAAGAAATCGTTCATAAAATGAAATTTTACGCACAAATAATGACATATTAAATTTAACGGCACGAATGATTGCGTCACCACACATTCAGCCAATCCCAACGAGAAAAGCATGGGGGAGGTAGCGATAAACGTAACAGACAACCATCGTTTTCACGCACAGATGTCAAATACCCGAGATTTTACAAGAGAGTTGTTACTTAAAATTAAGTTTGATTCTCTTAAGAATTTACAATGCTGTTACACAAACAATGGCATATGCAACTCGCTTATAATATTGCTTAATTGCATTCGTACCAATCTGAAAACTCGCTCCTAACATCTCTCGTTTTCAAAACATGTACCCAAGCAATAAAACTTAACATTATAAACTAATTGCATAAACTACTATTAAGAGGTTATTTATTGTATTTTATTTGGGTAAAATATTACGTAAAATACTCAATTGCAAAGAAATGTTCTGACCACTAATTACGTTAGGTCTACTCTATTTTCATATTCAAACGTACGTTGCCCTCCACACTTTGTTTACCTCTAAATACGTTGCAGAAAATTTATTATTTACCACCACTGCGTGATATATCAGTAAACTGGGATTTCTGTGCAACTGGTAGAACTGTGAGCAATACAAAAGGATGGAAATAATGTTCGCAAACAAACAGCGTCGCTAAGTTCTGTCCAATGAACTCGCCACTTCGTCCAGCACTCCGTAACTCTCATGAAACCGCTCGGCAGGAAACAAATCGGCAAAATCTAAACCGAGACAGAAACAAAAAATACAGAGGAGGGAGTGGGAGGGTCAGTCGCCGCGCCGAAAACGAATGAGTATCGATCCAGCGATGTGTTCATTTTTTATTACGAGCAAATTAAGCCTTCACGCGCATCCTACTCCACAGTAAATAAGTCACTGATGTCCATTAATACTGAAAACGAAAGGAAAAACGTGCAAGTCATTCTAAAACACATCACTTTCTGACAAGTCACTAACCATTTTTTACCTTCTTTCACTTCTTCTCCAGAAGAAAGGGAAACACAAGACAGATGTTGGAGCAAACTGGAAGCAAAACCCCCCTGGCACGTCATACGTGAGAGCACAAGGCGTATAAAAAGTTATAATATAGCTTTCATTATGCATTCTCTTTGATGTCGTCTCGGAGGACACGAGTGGGGGGGGGGAAGTCTCCCTTCACAAGTTCCGACTCAGACGCCAGTGGGTGTCTAACGAAGCGAGGCCATTTTCTTCTCGGGGGTTCCGATTCATTTCCATTGTGGTGGTTCTGGGGCGGAGATAGAGAGAGAAAGAGAGAGTGCACAGAAGTGGACGTGTTAGAAGGGCGCAGGTTGAGATAGCGACGAAGGTGGGAATGAGAGGATTCGAAGATGACGAGAATAAGGGAAAGGGTGAAAAACAGTGCTTGGCCATGAACGAAGGAAAGGGCTTCCGTGGAGACGCACGTCAATATCAATGTGGGAATGAAGACATTTGTGGGAGTGAGGGCAAACGTGAAGATGAATCGATGTTTCAAGAAAATCAATACATTTTCTTAATAACATTTTTCATAGTGCTGTCTAAAAGAGAATATTCCTGATGAATGTATATACCAATTTCACATTGTAAAAGGAGGTAGCATTTTGTACTTACTGACACTAATTTGTAGAATGAATTTCACATTTCCTCTTTCCTTCTAGTGAGTGAGTTTTGAGGTTTAACAAGACAATATAGTGTTTTTAATAATTAATTGAAAAGTATCGGAACATCGATTAATATCCATACATGATAAGTACTTTAAGAATACAAGTATAATAGCAGCGTTTTACATATGCATAATATTGCTTTTATTGTCGAGATTTGAGAACAAAGTTACACTCTCAGTCGAAAAAGTTACAAATTACGAATTACGAGAACGTACTCGCGAGGAGACACAGGTCGAAGGACAGAACGCATTACGACCAAAGAAAGAGCTCAGTCATCTCGGTCTAAAACAGAATATATACGAAAGTCATAGGTCAGTGTATTGAACTCGAACATTAGAATACGAGAAAAGCAATGATGCTAGTATAAGCATCAGATAATAATATTTTGTACAAAAATAATATACTGAAAATAATTTTGAAGATGAGAAAATAAAATTGGGTTCAATGCCGTGGAATGGAAAGCTCTTGATGATACTAATTACTTTAAACACTAGTAATTAACAAAATAAATCCATCTAAATTTAACTTATTAATACAACAAATATATACCGCTAACTCCCAATTAGTCATTCTTAATTTAAGCCGGCAAGGCTAGCATCCAGTGATGGTGACCTCTTTCGTTACACGCTCCGGTGAAACATTCACTAACGAGCCACGAATTCTCTTTCCTGGGAAGCTTAGTATTTTCTATAACGATCTCTGCCCTTGCAAAGCTGCTTTTGAAAATACTTTCATGATCACTGATTTAGACGTCACAAGCAGATTCCCAGTCGTATTTAATATCGGACACAGAATGTTTGCATCTATAGCTTCTTTGAGCAAAGAATAAGGTTGTAGCAAAAAAGTCAAGGGAGAAGATAATATAAAAATTAATAAAACATTACTAGTAGTAATGTAACTGTTGTGGAGTTACAACAGATTTAATAGCACAGAAACCTTCAGTGGAAAAAACACCTAGAAGTGCCATGAAGATTGGTCTCGCGGTGTCGGAGTTTAGCTCTTATATAAATGTGGGTGTTCATATATATATATATATATATATATATATATATATATATATATATATATATATATATACACACACACATATATATATAGAGAGATAGATAAGACAGAAAATTTTTTTTTTTTTGTAAACATACATCACGCATCCAAATTCCTTCTCCTGCCGTAGCATTCGGCCCCAGGGTGGCCGAGGCAAGCCCAGAGGCTGTGCGATGCGCTCACATAGCGACGCGCACTGTTGAGTGAGGCGAACTCTCTTATGACGCCCCGAGGTCTCGCCGGCGGCGCGTCACGGGCGTTCGCATGCTCTTCTAATCCGCCATGCATAATGGACGGCGTCTCTTAAATAAATTACTGCGACGCGCGTCCCACGCCGTGGCTTTTCACACGCGGGCGACGCTGGCGCTCCGCCGGGCCGTGGCAGACTGGCGCAACAACGCGCGGCCTGATGTAGCGCCGGCATCTGCGAGAGTTCAACTGCGTCCGAAAAGCGAAAGGACATTCCCAACAAATGAATACCGAATTACTGAAGTTTATTCGAAACAGATCTATAATGAACGGAGTGATTTAAGTAACGACGAAAAAATGGGCTTCAAGAACAAGGGTCTTTACAAGATTTTCAACTCTATTTTTAACTCGAAACAAATTTGAAGATTTTTTTGATTGAGATTTATTAACAGAAATCATTGTAAATGTATTTTATTTTTGAAAAGCGGTTTGATTTCACACAAGTGCTTTGCCGTGAATCCAAGAGTAAATTGAAGATAAAGCTGTTTCACAAAATTCTTTAAAAGTTCTTTTCGCGTATTTTGGAATATTTCAATGTAGCAATCGAATTACAAAACTCAAAATTAATCCGCAGTTTAATGACTATCATGGTTGTTTTACGTTTTGCGGTAAATGTTTCACTATTTACATATGACCATCATTAATACATGCTAGTATTACATCCTATTTGTACGAAAAGCTGATTCCTTCTAATAATAAACTTCTCCTAAATAGAATGCTTATGATTCTTTATTGAACTACCAAACACGAACACCTACGAGTTACACAAATCTGTGTTGGGTGATCATAGGCAGGGCTGATCAGACAAAGGAGTAAAACAAGGGAAAAGAGATGATTTGGTGTCATCTCTTTGCTTAGATGACGCCACCGTATTCACCACTGAGCGTGAGATGCTGGATAGGTGACGTTTTTCTATTAAAAAAATCGTTTGTGGCGCCCCGCCTGCTCCGATCGCGATGTGTTTTCTTTGAGCGCTCGCTCTCCTCCGTCCGCTGCCGTCGCTAGGCCATGTGCTTACGCGGCGACGTCGGCGCACCCGTTGTGGACGTCGCCCTCGTCCTCATCGCACAGTGGGCGGGAACGAGCTAAAAGTATGCAGTGGATCCAAGAAACAAATATTGGCTAGTTATATACAATATGTTATTCAAAAGAAAGATATTTAGAACAGTTTAAAAAACTTTTAAATATCTTTCTTTCGAATAACACATTGTATATAACTAGCCAAATGCCCAAAGTGGCAATTATAGTAGTTAGCTAGCATGTAAGATAGTTTTAAGTAGTCTTTTTAAGATAGGCCCACTCCCTACTGCATACGCCTATCCGGCAACAGCAAAATTTGTATCTCTAACTATGAGTAAATTCCCGCCCCTCTAGGGTAAGTGGAGAGGGGGAAATTGAAAAAAATATTCAAAGGTACGGACGAAACGTTCTATGCTCGTAATTTTCATAAATTGTTTAAGAAACTTGATATTTTACACTAGATTTTTATTACCATTTCGTAAAAACAGAATGGATCTACAACAAAACATACTTACTCCCATTATTTGTAACTTTCACCAATTTCGAAAATACAGAGTGCACCTAAATTGGAGTGGGCGCCATTTTTATAAGCGTACTTTGCCCTCTTTGTAATACAAATTTAGGCCGTTTTTTAGATTTTTTAAATTGATTATATTCCACATAATATCAAGTGAAAACTACTCATATCTGGAAAACTGTTACATGAATATACTTAAATATCAATTTTTTAGAACAGATTTTATTAAGGAAAATAACTCACTTTCAATATTGTAATTGTACAGTTTCTCAAATTTAGAGATTCAATCAAAAATGAGTACTGCTCAATTTTAAGCTTTTTTTTTCGAGAAAAAGTGTATAAAATATTTGTGAGGGATTTTTCAGAAAATATAGAAAGTGGTGTTGAGGCTTTATGCAATGTTATCCCCCGAAATCCAAATTTCCATTTCAAACTCGCAGAACCTCGAGTTCAAGGAGATCGATTTATGAAAATTAATTTTAGAGAAAATCATCTGAACGGTTTAGGCGTTATCATTGATCAGAGACGGAAGGAGAGACGGACAGACAGACGGAGAAACACACAGGCGTTTTGCAGTCAACAAGCGCCCACAATACGTGGATTTGGACTGCACAATGTATTAGTATTAAACTACACGTAGCAACAAGATTTACGCACTTATTCGATATTAGGTTCCCATAGAACGAGTTTTTTGACAAAAATCTTCACTTTCTTCAACAATACATTGCAAGACATTCTGTTTACTAAAACGTGTAAGTGCGTATTAGGTAAGAAGGCAGAAAGCACGCTTCAGAGAATTTACATAAAAAACATATTCATGTATTTGAATAGAAAATTACTCTTAGTAGAAAATTCTATACTGTTTTTATGCCTCGGATTGCAGAAATGCAATTTCTATTCAAAAATGCCCTTTACACAGATACATTTAAAGCTTAATTGCAACTGCGACCGTGGCATTCTAAGTATTTTGAAGAATGTTTGAAATGTGAAAAAACGCAATTTTTACACGACTTGGATACAATGTCGCCATTTTTCAACTAATCGTAATTTTCAAAAATTTTAAATATTAGCGAATTTGATTCGATAGTAAATGAAAAATATGGAACGTGTATTTTTTCCGATTTTCAGATGTGTATACCAATATATATATATATATATATATATATATATATATATATATATATATATACACACACACCAATAAACGTAGTTAATAAAGGGGTCAACACACGCATGTCAAGTACTAACAAAAACAATAAATGTTATTAATTAGACATTACTAGCACTACGTCAAAGCGCACGTAATTGATTATAATGAAAGTAATTGAATAAAAGTTGGTTTAATTTAAATTTTTAAATCATTACCTCAGAGATTAGATAAAACATCAGTAACTCACATCGACATTTTGTTCAACTTTATAGGCAGTATTTTAACAGAACTCCGTGTGAAACCCAATAGGCGGATTTTAGCCATTGTAACCCACTGTGTGCCGTCGCCGCCGCCGTCGCCCTTACTTTTCTTTGTGCACGTTCCCAAGCACGGTCGGTTTTCGGAAGGAGTGTCAGGGCGGCCGCAGAAGAGAGATTTATGAAAAGGAAAACGCTGTCAACTATTTTACGGCCCATATTCGTGACAAAGAACGTAAAAGTTCGTCAGATTTTTTTCACACGGACCTTTCAAGAACAAGCCTCAACATAAAATTAATTACTTCGCACCGCTGCCCCTTTTTCGGACAGCTCGTGCCCCCGCCAGCCAGCGCTGCGGAACTGTGCGTGTGAACATACGAAAGTACGTAAAATATGTGTAAGAAGTATTCAACTGCACACATTACTTCTTCTGAGGTAATTTCAACTCAGTTTCTATCCCGTTGGATGGAAACGTCTCATGATTTTTTGGTAAACCATTTATTACACAAAAAATACGAAAAATATTCAAAATATAACCTTACATCTTATTTTTTGTTAAAACGTGCAGTGTGTGCAGTTGTAACATTCAGTGCATGTTAAAACAGTTTTAGAATTATAATTAATTCACGTTCTAATAATTATTAAGGAACAAGACGATGTTAAGAAAAGAATTGGAAATAATAATAAATGAAAATCAACATTGAAACACTGGTGTTGATGATATTAAATATTTCCCAACATTTAACTCCCCGTAATGCTAAAAGACATTCTCCAAATATTCCAAGGACATACTGTCATAATGCACCAAAATTTATTGCGAGTCAATCATCGTTTTATTACGTGAAATGAAATGTTTATATACTTTCTACCAATACAACGGAGCAAAACGCCGAAACGATCAGAATGAGGTTCTAAGCCGGTGCGAACCAGAGAGCATGAACAAAGACAAATGAATGCAAACCTATTGTTATTAATGACAATTGCCAAAGCGTATCCAAGACACATACCTATTTTCTTTCATGTTGTGGGGTCAGTAATGTGGGGTTGAAAAAGTATCCGATATAAAATTAATGTCAGTCAAGAGAAATTATGCTTCTTTATAAAAAATTCAGGTAACACATGCTGATCTCTATATTATTAAATTTAAGTATACTACACTAATATCCTATAGATCGTTTTTAAAAACACACCCCTATCAAATGAATAAAGAACCCATATATATGTGGTATTCCTTTTCAAAGGGTTCGAATTATCAATAATTTGCAAATGTTTAGTTTATTAATTATTGATATTTTCATGTTTTTACAATAATGTATTTTTCATAATGTTGTAAAGCAAAGACTTTTTCAGTAATCGCTGATTTTGAAAATTACCTTAACTTTCAGGTGAAATGAGAAAATACGTAGTGTTTAGTGTCTTGTCCCGTTGAGAATCTATCAAAAGAAGAATCAATGCTTCTTAATTGGAGATCAAGGAAGAATCACATACTGCGCGGCTTGAGACATATATATTTTCTTCCTAAAAGTGGCTTTTAAAATTGTATTATTAACCATTTGGGGTCACAATGACCACTGCAGTGGCACCATCACCGATCTACGGTAAGTTGTTAAATACTATTCTTAATAATATAAACGACAATGCATCAAAGTCATCGTGTTACCTCTTTAGGAAAATGCTATGTTATATAGCAATGCGAGGTTGACTCTGCAAGTTGCAGTATTGATAGAAATGCTCGTAGAAAAGTAAATTCGTATACACAATCGTCAATTACACGCAAGGAAAACTGTAAAAATATTCAACGTATTACAACAAAAAGGTGTCTGAGCTTCAGTGTTCATTATTCATTACATGATTGTATTCACTATGAAGAAAAGCGCAGGCAGGCAGAGTTACCTAGATACGGTGAAGGGAATATGCCGTGTTCCCCACGTCTCTCACCCCCCCCCCCGAGCTTGGAAATTGAATTCGACCCAGGCATGGAGGACACCGTTAGCTAGAAGACACGAGAGAACAACCAACCCAAAATACCAAAAACATATTGACTTGCGGTGTCTGACAAACGTAATGTATATTGAAGCACAATGTTTAAATATTCAAAGAAATTCGTAACATATTGAAAGAAACTGAAAAATGTCTATTCGTGTCTTAGTAATGAAGTAAACGTCGACAAAATTAGAAATATGTAAAGAAGTAATTTTTTATGTTAATGTTACTTCGCGACGTGCCAAATAATTGCATTTTGTGACATTCCTATGTTTATTCATTCATTTTTCATATTTCACCATCAGGTTCTCCATCAGATAAACGTACCATGCGGCAAATATGACTGTCAAATGTAACGAATTGGGCTATTCTATGTGTTTCTAATTATTAAAAAAATGAAAATAAAATTCTCTTTTTCTTTGACGTTATATTCCAAGTGTTTGCAAACTATTTATCTTCCGCCTTTCGTGAATATTTTTCAACCTTGTTCCTTCCAGGGAATCTAATAAATAATAATTTTAATACTTCTCAAATTTCATTTTAAATCTTTCGATAGCAATATCATCCTTCTCCCATGGATTAGAACTTACATTTGATATTTATGAATCAATAAAGCGATTTTCAAAAAAAATGAACAAATGAACAAATATTGAAATTTACGATAAAGTTGGTGAATGCTGTTATTGCATTTAAGTAATTTTTTAATTTTTTTTGGGGCGAATTGTAATCAAGGGTTTATAGAGAAAATGAGTTCTTTCTTCCCATGAGATAAATTTTACTGGCCTAATTCTGTCTTTATTTCGCGCACTCGGTAACATCCTGTTCTCTCTTGTTATTGCACCCTCACTAGCACTCATCTTTCTTCTTCTCGGACACTTTTTAAAAATCATCCCAGCACTCAGATGGGAAGGATCGTCAAATAAGGTGTTCTCAAATGAAATGACAGAACAACTTGATGTATATGCTGCACTACTTTATCGTCATCCTTTGAAAATGGCCCATTCCCTGGGGGTTGAAAGTACGTTCATTGGTTTTCAAAACCTCAGGATTTTAACTGTTTTATTACCGGCTGAAGGTGGTGAACTTTTGAAGGGATAAAAATTCTCAGTAGGCCATGAGACTATTTAAGCGTAAGCTCTGGCAAATTTCGGTAACTTTTAAATGTCTCCGGTAACATCTCATTTAATGCATTCTTACGTTCTCCCAATCAAAAGGTCCGGGCATTATTAACAAAGATGAACTCTAGGGGAGGAAAAAAGAGTCACGAGTTCATTCAGGTGCTACAGGAAAAGTCCAGGATATTTAGTGAGATCGATAGACTTCCCAGACTTATGCTGAGAATAGTCCTTTTTGATAGCAAGGGTTGAAAAAATGGAATTGTGGGACATTGTCAATGATCTTTTCTGAAAAGTTCCAATGCAAATTTACATGCCTTGTCTGTTTATTATGCATCTTTCTAGAGTTCGCGGCGTATGTAGGCAACTCTCATTCGAAATAAAACTTAAGCATAACGTAAAAGGAAAAGCTTGTGGTCATGTTAATCTCTGGCACTGTTCGTATCGGCGAACATGAACGTATTCGTAACGTAAATATAAGTCCGCTGGGAGCATCTTTCATGTTCACGTTAATGTAAACCGAAAACAACATACTATCGTGTACCGCGCGAAGTTCAAAAAGATTCTGGCGTTTTCGTTACACAGAAACTAATGCAGTTTGTAAGTTCACATTTATCAATACAATTACTCATTAAACGCTTCATAGAATCATTCTCGATATTCATGATCATATCAGCCAACCACGATCCCTCTATTTCACGTAATATTTGTTTGTAAATAGAATTTCTGTACCGAGTATTTATTGTATCAATAACGAAGAGGGTTTATGTTTATTATGCCACGTTCACGTTCAGGATCATTATGACACTACATAAGTCTGTATTTGTTAATGAAATATTCGCGCAACGTTTCTTGACCGATGGCTTGGTGAAATGCGGATAGAGTGAGGGTATTACAAAATGCCAATTTCCAATAGAGTTTAAGAAGCAACCTCTTGGGAAATCAAAGCCAAATCAACATTTGAAACGTAATGAAGGACTTGTAAATTTCTTGCCTTGAAAAACATATAACTTCCTTTTCCAAAAGTGACAAATCTTGGTTGATAATAATGAATTGTGACTTACCAACAGTACTCGTCTAAATAATAAGTAAAAAGAAAATCATATTAAAGACATACGATTTTAAAATTAAATTTTCACTCTAACATCCTAGGAAAGCTGGTGTAAATATGTAAAAAGTAGACTTACATAGAGTATGATACATTGGTGTCCTTGGTTTTTACTTCTTTTACCGATTGTTTCTGAGAAATTAAAAAGATAATTTTCTCATTTAGTCTTTTTTCTCCGTATCGACGAAATACTCGCAAAACTCATTTCCAAAGCGATACTTAGACTTTGCACATCAGAATCTTAATCACTTCTTCCAATTCACATGTCTTCACATTTTTCTGCGTTTGTAGTTGAGTTTTCTTAAGTTTCTCAGGAATTTGTGGTTTCTCCTATGATGGATCTTGACCTGCTTTACATATTTCTTTAAATTTTCCTCGAAGAAAAACATAAAAAGGAGTTCTGTCTTCAACAGCAATAGCTTCTTTTTCGTGCCAATGAAGATAAGTTTCTAATGTTGTCAATAGTGCTCGCTGCGAGCCTTTCCCTACAACTGTTTATTGTATTCCGGTGACGGATGAGAAGAGGTAGGTCATGCTTGAAGAAAAGTTGCGCGGATATCACCTGTTCATGTCTTCAAATCGTCGTTAATGTTTTCATTGCGAGTGGTACTGACGGTGGGATCGGCGCTGATTTTGCCCCGCAGGAACCCGCCAGTTCCCGGGTCCCCGCCGGTCCCTGCGGCCCTTGGGGGTGGGGGTGGCCACCCGGGTGGGGGCCGAGAGGCCGGCGCCTGACGCCGCCAAGGAAGGCGCGGCCGAGTGCGACGGGACGACCCTGGCGGCCGGCGGCGGCGACCAGGAGGCCGGGCAACCCCAAGGCGCGGCCAAGGGAGCCAGTGACGCCGCGGCCGCGGCGCCGCCTCCAACGCAGAGGTCACATAAATCAAATACTATAGAGACAATACAGGACAGTTCCCAGTTCTTCCACGCAACCGATGGAAACAAGTTCTCACTAGCTATCCTAGTGTCAGAACCTGGTAATGTAGCGCCAAATAGAAATGTCAATGTGATTCTTACGGAAGAAACAAATATTATTTAATCTACCTAACGAAATAAGACTTATTTTTACCTATTCTCGCAGTGATTTAATTATATTGAAGGGCTCAAATTACGGAAAACTATAATGTACAATGTGTTATAATGGACATGAGAACATTGAACATTTAATGAACATATAATTAACATTACCCTCACGAATAAAGTTGTTACAAATGCAAGATTTTTCTTGCCTAAACACTTCCACTGATACATTTGGCTTTTTTTCCATTTGCTTCCTTTAAAAAGGACTGTATCAATACATTGATACCTCTGCTTTCATACAGATTATTACACCTCTTACATAAAATATTCTGCAAGTGAATATTAATGATTTGAATTAATTGTTTTTTTACGTCAAGTTTACTTTGACGTAAACAATTTAAGAAGTGTTTATTGAAAACATATTCAGTCTTAGAAAACTAATGGCGAATTCATTTGGGTACAAAATCGTGGCATTCACTTACTGTTTAATCAGAATATGAGAGTTTCTTAATTTATACTTTTCATCCAAATTCTGTTCAGCATTTCTACAACCATCATAAGGCACGGTACTACACAACTAGCCATATACATAGGACTCAGCATTTTCCTGTACTAAACTTGTAGGAATATCTTCAGTGTTATCCATTTCTGCAATGTTCGTTACACATAGCATTAGCTATCAAATTCCATTATAGACTGTCTCTTTTGAATTGTTGAGTATAAAAAAGTTCCAAATAATTATAGACACTCTTAAACAAAAGATATTTATTATCTTGACAACGTTTCGGAGACTATATGTGTCTCTTTCAATTTATTATTTTTTGATGTAATGTATTAAATCATGTGAGTATGGAATTTTTTTACTACGTACTTTCCTTCAATTTATTATTTTTTAGTGTTAAGTTTTTAAAAAATTAATGCAAGTTTGTAGATATTTGAAGATTTAATATTTGTAATTTTATTTTATCTTATAGATTGTGACGTAATAAAATTAATGGCCTGATGATGGAGACACATATAGTCTCCGAAACGTTGTCAAGATAATAAATATCTTTTGTTTAAGACTGTCTATAATTATTTGGAACTTTTTTATATTCAACATAGCATTAGGAATGGAAATATGCAAGTAGTCTCCCAACAGTAGTAGTGTTATAGTTTTTAATGCATTTTATTACAAAGACAAGTCAAATTGTATTAAACTAGCGTCATTCATGTTCAAGATTCTTTCAATTTTTACCTGTTTTTATCACGACGAAATGTGAAGAACGAACGCGAGTTCTGCTGTATTTTATAATAAAGCCAAAAACGTCAGAATTGTTTCCTGCCATACGTAGAATGATGTAAAGAACAGTATTATAAAATATGTTTTCCAGAAATCGACCAGAAAGACAATCAAATGAAAAGAAACCAAGCAGACAACAAACACCAACAGAGCACTGAAGTTAGGGTGTATGAATTTTTACTAGGTTCTGCCACCAGATGGATGTATCTCGATATATCGCGAAGTGTCCTGTATTGTCTTTATAGTATTTGGATAAATTCACTGACTGTTTCCGAAACTGTATTCCTGATTTCTAATTCAGGCAGGAATTGAAAGAAAACTATGCAGGCTTATGAACGGTATCTAAGATTTCGTTATATACCCAGAAAATCGAGGAAAATACAAAAACAAATAGTTTCGATTTTGTCTGAAAGATGCAAATATTTACTTATATGATTCCGCCTATTCTCCCACTGCTCCTATACTACTACTATGCTTACGGGAATGACGATAGAGACCCGTTTTCCTTCTTTTCGGGCTTACTCGACGAATAGCGGTCCACATATTTTCTCTGCAGTCTTTGAGTTCAAATATAAATATAAATGAGTAACGGTGTCTCAAAGATTCCACGGTTACAAAATACTATTAAATGAATTAGAAAGTTTATTTATTGCAAATTCTAATAAAGGATACACAAAAATGCAAGTATTATGCCTTTAAACAAATATACTCAAATATATGCGAGTAGAGGTTTGTTTTTGAAAAGTCTAATGTTTTGTGCACTTGATATAGGTTGAATTAAGATTATTAAATAAAGCAGCTTGAGAAAATTGTTTAAACATCTGGAGCCTCTATTTTGATTGTGTTTCATTGTCAACATTCACAAAGGTTTTTTCTTAATGTGTTCTGGGCACACCCACTGGACGTAATTTACGTAGTACTAACGAGTGTTATTTCGTTGTCGTCCACAGACATATGAAGGTCCCATGTTGCCTTTTGGTGACCTTGCTGAGCACTCGGTCCTCGAATTCTCAGTAGAAGTCCCCCCAGATGTTCTTATTACTGTCGATAAAGTTTCTCTCTTGATCCTCCTTACCATTTCTGGTTTCATAAGGATCCTTAGAATATCTTCTAGTCAAGTTTTGTTCATTGCTTCATGTTGTTTTTTGCATAAAATCAGAATATTGACTGCAATATCAACTAGTATCAGAATACTGATACTAGTATTCGTGTCATCTTCAAACAGAACCAACCGCGAGTGGTCGCGCGGATTACTATCGTAATCCAAGCTCTCCGCGCTTCTCGCTATCGCAGTTATCACTTGTCATATTTCGCTATAATTCAGTAGCTGGGGCCTTCTACGAAAGGTAATGAAAAGTCATTCCCGAAAGTTTGACAACAGTGAATGAATAAATGCTGTAAACAATGAATGAATCGTCTCCTCTATTATTTCAGTAGTATACCTTTGGGTTCCGGCTCTCACACGCAACCAATCTTTATAAATGAGGGCTCTAAAGAAAGAGAATTTCACGGAGACTTGACAAATTCTACTTTCACTTTAAAAATATGGATGATTTCTTTAAAACAACGTATCCAAATATTCATGTAAAATGCAACCCGCATCACATGTCAATTTATATCGGCAAATAACTCACAAACAAAGCATTTTAGAGCCTTAAAATGTAAAATTTTGAGGCCATAGGCCTCAAATAATCGTTTTTCACACCATAATCTACAACATGAGACTTTTTCCGATCCATTCAATTAACTTTTTGGTTCCACGCTTCAATACTATCAAGGCCACCACAATATTTCAGCCCTTCCTGCTAGTAGAAATTTTTGGGGCGACACGCTTAGAAGGCTTAGTTTCGAGAATATTTATTTACGCTTTCTGTTAACACTGTAGTTTGTGCAGTCTGACGAGGTTTATTTGCATAATCATTCATTCAAGATTTTTTCTCCAGCAACAGCTAGAAATACTATTATAGTTGCTTGATACCTATACCTATGAAGATTGTTTCTTATGCGTGTTCTATTCTATTCAATTAACGTTTTTTCATGGTCTGTATGTGCTATGTACTTAATTGTGGAGGTATGTGGGGGTTCAGTGAAGAGTGAAGACAGTGTTTGTGTTTTACCTGTACCAATATTTTCGTTATCATTCGATGACATTTTCAAGTCAACAGGTTCAGACACGTTGCTTTCTCAAAAGGAAAAAGCTCTTGTAATATTTTTGTGACTATCACGAAAAACTAAAACCTAACTGACAAAGAATATTGAATAATTACTTCAAATGTCTTTAAGTAAGTTTTGGGAATTGTTCCAAGCAAATTCTCCATTCTCCATGAATAAATATTTATTGAAAATTTCTTTTACACATTAATTGCATTGTTTTTATTTTTGTTTGTAATTGTATTAGTACGTTGCAAGATATTTTAATAGATTTTAAACAAATAAACACGTTTCGTTAACTACTTTCCCTCTTAGAATGAAAATAGAAGGATAGGGATGAGTGTGGTGTCTAACATGCGAGAGTTCTCGCATGTTACACAGAGTTAGTGGGGGAAAACTTGTGCTATGGCACAACACAAAGAACAAACTTTTTAAAGTAGCTGAAGTAAAATACCTTGAAATAAATGGAAAACAAAAATCAAAACGCCCTAGCCTACAATACTACGTGAATCAATTAAAAAACAACTAAATTTAAATTTATAAAAAGAATAGTGCAAGTCACCCGACAACTGCCAACGATCGCAGTGCGCGATTTAAATGTTGGCGGTATCTTGGAGTATGTACACCAACGCCCATCTGCAAACTCATATTGCAAATAAAACACCGTTTGATATTAAACTCAAGGTGTCGGTTCGTTAAGAAATTAAAAATGCAAACATCATTTGAGCAGCGTTCCCTTGTACGGAAGTGGGCTTACTAATGCCTACTAAATTGTTTCTAATGCTAACAAATGGTATTTAGCACTCAAAAGTGAAAACATTAGTTTGATTATTTTTAGTCTTGGAATTGCTTTTCTTGAGGTACGTAAGGACGCAGAAAATAACGTTGTATACTTTTTGGTATACAAATAATTTTCCAATTTTCTCACCCCAGCAAGCTGCCATCTTGACTCTCCAAACCCACTCGGTTCTTCATAGCAAATCAAGAAAAGTTAAATAATATTGCAATGAGTAGGTCTGTTCTTGCCTGATCCGGTATTTTCGCACTACTTTACTTGGCTTTCTCAAGAGTAAAAACCTTTTCTATTATTTGACTCTCAAGGAAAGCGAAAAGCTAATTCTCAAGGAAGATTGAAATATTTCTTCAAATGTTGTTTTTAAAGAAGTATGAATTGTTCCAAGAACATCTCTCTATAATGTTCAATAAACTTTAATGGAAAATTTGTTTCAAACATCAATTGCATTGTTATTTTGTTTGATATTCTGTAAGTACATTAGTAGTTCCTCTCCTTTATGAAAAGGATAGACAAATGGATAGGGAAATGGTGGGATTTAACATGCGCGAGTTCTCGCACGGGTACGCTAGTAAGACTGTATTACAATAATAATTCAAGCGACCAGGAAGGATTAATTTTTTTGGTCGCAAATTGGTGAGCTAGAGCCACACATACTCACACCAGCATATCGAGGCTCAGTAACATTTTTCTCGTGGCAAGTGTATGTGACTTCTTTTGGGGGGATCAGCATTATACGCTGAATCCAATTTTTATCCCCCGGGGTTTGCTAGACCTGGTGTTATGAGATATGGAATCATGATATTAATGAAGGGCGAATGGACGACACAAACACACCGACACACACAAACAACCCATGCCAGAGGCGGAACTCGAACTCGCGGTCCTTCAGTCCAAACCCGCCACGGCACCACTACTTTAGCCATCTAGGATAATGTTGTCATGGTCGATGTCAAGAGCAGGAGTCCGTGGCACGAGTCCCACCACGAGTGTCGCTCCTCCTTGCAGTTCATTACCCCGCCACCAGAGAACGCCATCACTATTGTAAAACGGCGGGGTTATTAATAGTTCCCTTTGCCGACCCTAGTTGCGCAGAATAGCTCGTGGCATGTTACGGGACCAGGACGCGTACCACTGCCACCAGTAGAAGACCTTGACACCACTGATCTAGGCTATCCGGGTCGGCTAAAGGGTTAAGTTGTTTTTGGCGTTTTTAATTTTTGTCTTTTTTCTCAAAACTGCGGGAAAGAAGTAAAACCACCGCTTCAACCGCAGGACGAGCGCGTCAGGGCGGGCGGACGGACGTCGCGGTGGGCGCGGGGTGCCGGAGCGCCGCCCGGGGCGGCCGGAGATGCCCACGGCGCTGGGGGCGTTCCGCCGGGCGCGCGGCGACGCCGCGGCATCGGCGGCGTCCGCGGCGCTGGCGGCGGTGGCGGCGGCTGCAGCGGCGGAGACGCAGACGTCGACGGACGCGGAGGCGCGCGGCGCCGAGGGCGGGCAGCAGGCGCCGGCCGCCAAGGCTGAATCCCCGCAGGCGTCGCCTACGAGGCGACTGGGCGGGGGCGGCGGCGGCGCCAACAGCCCCACCAGAGCTCGCGACAAGCACGATAACGACGGCGGCTCACCCAAGCGAGGGGAAGGTGAGGGTTGTCTAGGCCAGGGCGGCATGTGGCCCGCGGTGACATTTGTTGTCGCTTGCCAAAGGCTATTAGTCAATGTGAAAGTCCCTTTCATCCACGTTGAGCGAGAACATAGTGCGCTTAGTACCCGCCCTCTGCCAGGATCAACGCCCTTTTTAATGTAAAAATTGGTTAGGTTTAGATTTAAGGATTTTTCTAGTAAACTCAGAAAATCAGAATCATTCCAATATGTTGCAGTTATGCACGGTACGATCTGATATCACGCATGGTTCCATCCCCTTACCCGTTTCAGGACAGCCGGGGAAAGTGCGGAAAACAGAAATACGGGGAAATGAGGTGTGGATCACCCGAGTAATGAAAATATGGCCCGTAACCGTATTAGTGTTTTAGGGGTGGCCCTTGAGGCCTTGAAAGATGGGCATCTCTACTCTAGGCTATACGAGAGGAGCTGCGTCTCCATCGTGGTGGTTGACGTTTCGGCCAAAACATTGTGGCCTTCCTCAGAGAGATGCTGCCAAATGCCTGTAGTGGTCGCCTTGAAAGGAGGAGAAGGGGTGAGCGGGATTGGTGAAGATGACGGCCAGTAGAAAACGGGCAGGGAAAATAGTAGAGTTATAGCGAATAGGGAAGCAAGTGAGGCGCTTGGGAAGGTTAGGGGTACCTACAGCAAGAGGGAGAAATTTTAAAGCGAATTAGTATGAAAGAGAAGAAAAATGATGATAAAGAGCTGCCTGAGAGGGAAAGGAGCAACAGCCAATGGGTGCGAGAAGGGGGCTCATTGGTGTCGACCATGAGGGTGTGTCGCCAAGGAGAGGCAGGGGATTGGCGAGTCGTGAAGACCAGTTTTCATGTGCTGAGGTGGAGTCCATCATCTCCATTTCTGTTAATGGGATTTCTTTATATTTACAGGGACTCTTAGTTTCACTACATGATTGGGGATAATAGGAAATAAAGAAAAAGAATTCAACCATTTCTCTTATAAACGTTAGTAACATTCAACAAATGAACACAACAGATTGCTGGCGATTGAGAAATAATGTTTAATTTAATAATAGAAAGTTTTCAACTAACTTTCTGTGTGTCATAATTCTTAACCAACAACTACTTGCTGAATTGTTTGGCCTGAGTAATTTCAAGCAGGTTTGGCTCTTCTGGAGTCCCGTTCTACTGAAAACCTCCAAACTTCAAGATGAAATCTAGGCCGAAAACTACTTCTTTATAGTAACTCAAGTGAAATAAAAGTATCCAAGTATGATTTTGAATCTAATGGAAATATTCCAATGGAATAAATAGGATAACTCCATTGGTTTTCATTATATTAGCCAAGTTCGTCTATTGCATCACTAACAACGTTCGAAGACAAAGGTTTTTGTAAATTATTAAAATTCGGCATGACCTGTTTAAGAAATAGTTTTCTCGATTGCGGTGGATATTGCAACCGTAAATTTTATTGAAGTGTGCTAGAAAGTTATACACATTATTGGCTTTTCTCATAAGTTATAGAAAGTTTTATCAATTGATAATCTCTTAATAACATTCAGAAAATTAAAAATTCAGGAAATTAAAGATAAAATCCAAGAAATTAAAACGCAAAACCATATTGACAACGATATTTTTTTATTAAAAAGACTGCAAAACAATGTTTCGGTGGTATCTGTTCGGGGACACATACTGGCCAGATCGTATCGCGTCATCTGAGAGCATGAGGAAACTTGTGCTGTCCACGGTTTTGATAGTTATTGTTGACACAGGTGAGGGAGCGGCGATTGCGTCGAAGGAAGCGGCGCCGGCGGGACCCGCCACCGGAGGCTCTCGGGAGCCGTCGCCGCCGGCCGCTCCCGGCCCGGCGGACGGCACGGGGCCGTCCCCGCCGCACACGCCCACGGGCCTCCCGCGCCGCCGCATGCTGAGCGTGCGGCCGGAGCACCAGTGGGCGTACGAGCGCCGCATGCAGCAGCGCCGCCAGCCCGCAGCGGCCGCGCCCGCGCCCTCGGCGCCGCCGCCGCCCCCGCCGCCCCCGCCCGCGCCCCACGCCCGCCGCACCTCGCTCCTCCGGGCGGCGGGCCTTCGCCTGACGGGCGCGCCCGCCACGCCCGGGGCGACGCCCGTCACGCCCGCGGGCGGCGGCGGCCGCCGCTCCCACGCGGCGTCGCCGCGCCGCCCGGGGCCGCCCGCCGGCCGCGCGCGCCCGCCCCCGCCCGCGGGCGACCCCGACGTGCGCCCGCCCACCGACTCCACGCACAACAGCGACCTCGTGGAGCTGTGGGTGCGCGAGGCGGCCGCGCGCGGCTCCGACGACTCCACGGGCAGCCACAGCGGCGGGACGCGACGCCGCCGCTGCGCGCCCAGGAGGGCGGGCGCCGGCAAGACGCGGGCCGCGGAAGATGGAAGGAGGGCACACGCCGGAAGGCAAGGCGGGCCGCCGGATAACGTCAGCGAAGAAGAGGAAGAGTCGGAAATGAAGCACTTGCGAAATCGAGGGCGAAGGAACATCCACGGACCAAAACACTTCAACCGACATCCCATAAAAGAAAAGAGACCTAGTCGGTTGGAATCTTTCGTCGAAGAAGAAGAAGAAGAAGAGGTGAAGAACTCGAGCTCCGTTTTGTCGGCAAGGACTTCGGTATTCGTGACCAATGATGAAGGTTTGAGTGGTTACAAACAGCCTAGCGATGACTCGGCATCCGAGAACTCGGATCGTACATCTTCAGTCCTCTCCAGACACAGCTCAAGAGACGTATCTCCTGACTGCCGCCATCGGCATCGCCATCATCATCGCCATCACCACCATCACCATCATCATCGCGACCAGAAGGGCAAACAATACTCCCACGAGCGCCACCGCCACCACCATCACCACCGCCATCATCACCAGCAGCACAAGCGCAACCAGGGTGATAGTCCGCTTCCCAGCGTCGTCAGCCCGTCCCTGAGCCGCCGCGGTCGGAGCCCTACGATAAGCGCCACGCCCAGTCCCTCGCAGAGCCCCTCGCCGAGCCCCACGCACAGCGCCAAGGGCCAGCACGACGCGGACCACACGTACCTCGAGGGCTCGGTGTTCTCCGTGAAGCCCGTGGGCCATACCGCGAGCAGTCACAAGTCGAAGAAGCGGCGCCGCATGGAAGCGCCCGACCTCATGACGCTGCTGAACCTGCTGCAGGCCAAGGGCGCGGGCCACATCGACCTGCGCCAGCTGGGTCTGATGCACCCGGGGTTGGACGTGCACGCCATGGGCGAACCGCACGCAGGGGTGCCGGTGTGCGGTGGGGGCGAGCGCCCGCCCAAGAGCGCGCGAAAGTCGGCGGCGGCCCTCATCGCCTCGGCGCAGGCCTTGATAGAGCACCAGGAGATGCAGGTAAGGAGTCATTCACGCTTGTGACTTATATGCGTTAAACGAAGATTTACGAGAATAGGAGGCACAAACAAACTTTTCCACGTTATACAGTTACATGAAAGAGAAAACAAAACGATTGTGGAAATCTAGAATGTTTCAAGTCCATTTCACTAATTTTTTCCGGAGAGCCATTTTTAGTTTTTGTGTGTAATGGGTATGTATCGGGTTAGTATGGAATGAGTTTGTTGCATGTTTACGAGTGGAATATTTCAAATTTTGTTTTATGCACACATATAGACAGAAACTTAGACCACAATTAAACAGAAATCTCATTCTTCGAAAATTGGGCTTAAAACAACCTGTTTCTCAACCATTGAAATGTTATCAAGTACATATAGTAAGGTAAGAGTACCAATAGTCGACATGTTAAGGGAAGAAACGTAATTGTTTTAATCTTCACATTATACTTTCAAATAATAGAGCATTGTAATATTTATTTTCTGACCCCTAAAGGCCCCTACTTTATGATAAGTGTTATTATTGGTTAAACAGCGAAAATATTTTTGAAAATTTAATCTTAAACTTCTGGAAATGCACCCATGGCCCTCAACATAAAATACAGAGGATCCTTAAGATAACACATGAGTTGCCTAAACCTGACACCCTACACAGATCATTAAAGAGAAACAAGTGTTGTTTTGGTATGCTTTGTTATGTGTATAAAAAAGACCTTTATGTAAGCGTAAAACTTGCTTTTTTACCATACATTTTGAACATTAACATCATCTTAGTAGAATTGAACATGGTACAGCGAAAACTTCCATTTTATATTTCCTTCGCACTGATTGGCTGTTTGAACACATACCTTACTCTTTCAGCCCCATACAGTCAATTGTGGGGTCTCAACATTCCCAATTACTTGGTTAAAAAACATAAGAAATGTCAAGAAAAGTCGAGAATGGTCAAGAAGATCTCATCCTGTAGATTACGATGTGAGGAATATTTCTTTGAGGCATTTGATCTCAAAATTTTAGTTTTTAAGGCCTTTGAACGCTTTGTTTAGTAGTTATTTAACGATATAGATTTAAAAAATTCTAACGTGCGTCGGAGATTGCATTTTACATATTTAAATGCGTTTTCTAAAAATATAAAGGAATTTTTTAAAGTTAAAGTTCAATTTGTCACGTCTCCGTAAAATTCTCTTTCTTAAGAGACCTCATTGGTTGCGTGTTAGAGCCGCAAAGGGAAGGTATACAACTGAAATAATATAGGAGACGATGCTGTGCAGCCGCCGCCGGCGTCGCCGCGCGGCAAGAGCGCCCGTCGGGCGTCGGCGCGGGCCAGCTCGCGTGCGCCGGTGAAGGTCCGGGCGACGTCGGCGCGCTGGGAGCAGCTGGCGCCGCCGCGCACGTCGCCGCCGCGCCGCATGCCGCTGGCGGGCGTGCAGTCCTCGCCGCTGACGGGCGCCCCCGGCGGGCTGCCGGCCTCCGCCGCGCCCTACATGCAGCCCTTCGAGCCGCAGGGCGCGGGCCGCAAGGTGCCTTCCGCCTTCCGCAGGGCCACGCGCTCCGCGCCGCTCACGGCCAGGGGCGCGGCGGGCGCGGCGGCGGGCGCGGGCGGCGGCGGCGGCGGCCCGCGCTGCAGGCCCGGCCGGCGCCTCGCCGCCAAGGGCACGTTCCAGGTGCGTTCATACCAGTCCTCTTCTCCTTTGGGTTGCTTTCAGCGAACGTTGGTTGTTAATGATTTCGGGCGCGTCAACTACAGAGGTAATTAGTCCCGTAAGTGTTGTGCATGCTTTTTCCTTGTGGGGTAGCGGTGATCTTCCCCCGGTGGATGTCGAGATTCGGTGCCGAACTGCCGTCGACTAGCGGGTTTTCCTCAACCAGGTATCTTCCACCGCCCCAGCCGGGACAAGCTCTAAGCCCCGACCGGTCTCCCAGCATGCGCGGTAATGTACCGCATGTTAACGTGTGTGTGTGTGTGTGTGTGTGTATGTGTGTGTGTGTGTGCGTGAGTGGGTGTAAGGGGTGAAGATAGGACAAAGAATGGCAAGGAAAGATTGCGCGCTGTCCGTGGCCTGTTTCTTAGGGTACTGCTCCGGTATTAGCCTGGTGTTGTTCCAAGAAACCACGAAAAACTACTGATCAGAGCAGCCGGCCGCTAGAATTCTCCTCCAGCCAGAGAATGAATTCGACCTAGCTGACAAGCCAGTGTTGAAAAATCCTGCCGCCGTCGGGGATCGAACTTAGGCCCTCCCGGTCAGGGGCACTGTAATGACATCAGTTGACGCTCTGAGCCACCTCTGCCGATCCGCGGAATGTGAGGCTGGCATCGGAATAAGCCGGAAGGCAATACTCCTCCGGAACTTCTACCTAATTTTACCTGGGTAAAGCCGCCCTGCGAGCTCAGAGCTACCGTACTCCGGATTGCCACCACACAATTAGCACCACCCAAAGTGTGTTGGGACAAGTCCCTACTCAATTTCCCGTGAGTAGCGGGCATTTGTCTAGAGGAAGCTGAGAGCCCAACTAGGAGCCCTCCGGTCTAAGGATCGAGCGGTTCGATGCCCCACACGTACCTCACTGCGCTCACTTCAGCACCAAAGATGGAAATATCACCGGAAATTCGGACACCTGGGTTCCCACCCCACTTCAATGTGGGCCAAAGAGAGAGGTCGCAGCCCTAATCTCGCTCATTGGCTTCACACACACTCAGAAGGAAACTTTTTCAGTGCGGAGTCGCGGTTAGGTGAGGTAGAATTCTTACGCTGATGGGGGGGGGGGGAAGAAACGATCCTTGTACTCTCCGACTTCACACGGCATCCCGTTGAAAAAGGAAAAACCATCACGTGTAAAGAGACTCGCGAAGAGAGGTGGAAGGATCACATCGTGTTAAGACAATATTCCGCGATTACAAGTTAAAAAACCAAGGGAATGTGTTATGTTCATAGACTTCGGCGGCTAGATTTATGCAAATGATCTTGGCTGAACGCGTGAAACCGCGTCGAAGGCTGTGATGGATTCGACCATTTTGTCGTGATCTTCCTTGCACACAAGCCCTGATGAACCCAATGACAAAATAGTCGAAATATCGGCACCACAGTCTTCGATGAGGCGTCACCCGGACAGGTAAGGTTTGTAAACAAACGTGTTTTTTTAAATAATTTTTATTTTTTGTTTATTTGTTTGTATAAACAAAAGAATTTACTTAATAGCACAAAGCATGGGGAACATCTTGCACCATAATTTGAAAAACATTGTTGTTTTTGGACCGTTTGGAAGTGAAGAACGTGGTACTACAATGCAGTGTACGTTGTCTCTCTTCTCAATGTCACTTTCTCTTTTCTTCCAAATCGCACTACCTTCTTAATGGTCTAAAGAATTTTTCTACATTTTGTATACAACTATTTTGTGAAAATATTGACACCAGTAGTATATTTTAATATTTTTTCAGTTAGGATAGTAAAGGGGTAATGGCAATACATGCAAGGGAGTAGTAAAGGGGAATAATTAAATGTTTAACTGGGTAATTATTGTTATTGTTTTCTGTGATTGATATGAAAAAGACTATGTATATTTTTGTTTGTCAGGAGCAGAAGAGTAGTAGATTATAATGTTTAATTGATTTTTGAAAAATAGGTGTTATTATTAATGGTAATGGTAAAGAAAATTCACTAAGCTAAAATAAATAAATAAATATTTCTTACGTAGATCTTCGTTACCGCAAATCCGTATGGACGGTCATGTCAACCTACCAAAACAAGTTTTATCAAGACAGATAGACCTCGGCATATAAACAGGGTAATGGTTAAAGTAAATTAAATATCAAAGGATAAAAGTTAGGTTTTTTATAATAAAACAATTGCCCGGGTAGTACGAGGAAAATACGCCAGACAATAGATCTACCATGAAAATCATCTTGGACTTTCATTTATTACAAATTTTTGAAAATAACCACAAATTTAACATTGAACATTCCCACACCCTGTCACAATATCTTGTCGAAAATTAATGTGTATAAATAATTTAAAAACTCGACCGATTTGTCTTTGATAAGAGCACGGACAAGATTATTCAATGTAACGAATATAGAGAACGATCGAGAAAGATTGTCCCTTATCCAAAACGATAGCGGTGTGCCTTAGAGTGATATTTTCTCTCCTGCAAGCTACTACTTTTATGATACAATGGAATTGATTCATTGCGCCACTCCTCAAAGCGCCCCAACAGAACACGTGAGAGACTTAGCTTGAGAAGGAATGTTAACACTTGTCTTGGACTGTTAATGTTAACACCATGTTCATTCTGGAATCCTGACCATTTTGGAGGCTTTTTATTATGAGATAAATTATACATGGACGTGTGAAATTCATGGCAAATAAAAATTTGAATTTTACTTTCCCAAAAAGAAATGTGTATTTTAGATACGTAATGAAACTTACTATTAATCTGAATACAATTCTTTTTGTCTGAAACGAATTCTACATACAAAATAGATATTGAAACACAATTTATGTATAGTTTGTTTTTTGTACTAAACTTTAAAACAATCCTATATACACGGAGGAATATGAGGAATCTGATGGTGTTTTTCCACGTAACGAAAGACGGAGTATTGCTTTTTATAGGCGAGAAAACTTGGTATACTTGGCACCCACGGTACATTCAGGATGCTTCCACTAGGCTTAAAATGGTTGCCGGAGCCACGCTCGGGCATAGAAATAAAAGTGTTCAAAGTTATCACAAAAGATATATGATCGTCTCCTGTATTATTTCAGTAGTATACCATTGGGTTCCGGCTCTCACACGCAACCAATCTTTATAAATGAGGGCTCTAAAGAAAGAGAATTTCACGAGACTTGACGAATTCCACTTTGACTTTAAAAATATGGATAATTTCTTTAAAAAACGCATCGAAATATTCATATAAAATGCAAACCGCATCAGATGTCAAGCTATATCGGCAAATAACTCATAAACAAAGCGTTTTAGAGCCTTAAAAAGTACAATTTTGAGGCCAGAGGCCTCAAAGAAACGTTTTTCACACCACAATCTACAAGATGAGATATTCCCCGATCCATTCAATTAACTTTTCGGTTCCACGCTTCAATACTATCAAGGTCACCTAAATATTTCAGCCCTTCCTGCTGGTAGCAATTTTTTTGGCGACACGCTTAGAAGGCTTAGATTCGACAATCTTTATTTACGCTTTCTGTTAACACCGTAGTTTTTGCAGTCTGACTAGGTTTATTTGCATAATCATTAATTCAAGATTTGCTCTCCAGCAACAGCTGTAAGTACTCTTATAGTTGCTTGATACCTATGAAGATTGTTTCTTTGCGTGTAGTGAAACCAATCAAAGTTTTACCGGTGTCTGTAAGTGCTGTGTAGCTAATTGAGGAGGGATGTTTGTGCACAGAGAAGAGTGAAGACTGTGTTTTACCTGAACCAGTATTTTCGTTATCATTCGATGAAATTTTAAAGTCAGCGGGTTCAGACACATAGCTTTCTCAAAAGTAAAAAGCTTTTCTAATATTTTTGTGACTCACGAGAAGCTAAAGGCTAGCTGTCAAAGAATGTTGAATAATTAATACAAATGTTGTCTTAAGGAAGTACACGGAATTGTTCCAAGAAAACTCTCCATGATACTGAATAAATATTTATTGAAAATTTATTTTAAACATCAATTGCATTGTTTTTATTTTATTTGATATTGTGTTAGTACATTGCAAGTTACCTTTATATATTTTAAACAAATAAACACGTTTCGTTAACTACTTCCCCTCTTAAAATGGAAATATAAGGATAGGGATCTAGCATATGGTCTAATATGGGAGAGTTCTCGCACGGGTACGCGGAGGTAGTAGGGGAAAACTTGTGTATGGCACAACACAAAGAAGAAACGTGTTAAATTAGCTAAAGTAAAATAGCTTGAAATAAATGAAAAACAAAAATCAAATCGCGCTGACTACAATACTACGTGAATTAATTAAAAAAGTAAGTAAATTAAAAATTAGAGAAAGAATAGGAGACGTCACTCGACAACTGCCAACATTCGCAGTCCAAAGGCACGATTTAAATGTTGGTGGTGTCTGGAAGTATGTACATCAACGCCCAGCTGCAAACTCATATTGTAAATAATACACCGTTTGATATTAAACTCAAGGTGTCGGTTCGTTAAGATATTCAAAATGCAAACATCGTTTGAGTAACATTCCCATGTACCGAAGTGAAGTGTAAGCCTACTAAATTGTTTCCAATGGTAACAAATGGTATTTAGTACTCAAAGGTGAAAATATAAGTTTATTTTTGGGCTCGAAATTGCTTTTATTGAGGTACGTAAGAACTTTTAATACACAAATAATTTTTCAATTTTTGCACCCCAGCAAGCTGGCACCCTGAACTCTCCAAAACCCCCTCTGTTCCTCATAACAAATCAAGGAAATTCAAATAATATTGCAAAGAGTAGGGCTGTACTTGCTCGATCGGTATTTACGCACTACTTTACTTTGCTTTGCTTTCTGAAGAGTAAAAATCTTTTCTATTAATATTTGTGACTGTCAAGGAAAGCGAAAAGTTAACTCTCAAGAAGGAGTGAATAATTTGTTCAAAGTTTTTTTTTATGAATTGATCTGAGAACATCTCTCTATAATGCTGAATAAACTTTTATGGAAAATTTGTTTCCAACATCAATTGTATTGTTATTTTTGTTTGATATTCTGCAAGTACATTAAAAGTTACATTTATACATTAAAAAATACACATTTTTCATTAACAACTTTCCTTCTAATTTCAAAAGATAGACAAATGGATAGGGAAAGGGTAGGTCTTAACATGCGAGAGTTCTCGCACGGGTACGCTAGTTATAACTTTACTGTAATAATGATTTACGTAATATAGGTTTTAACGTTTTTATGTAAATTACTTGTTTTCTATGTTGACCCATATTGCATCACTAAACCATTTTACTCAAGTTTTATTCACTATACCTATTTTGTTCCCACCTTGCCATTTTTGTTATGTGACTGATAAACTATCTTTGGTAACGTTCTCTGGGGACCAGAAAAGCAAACTAATCCTTAGTGAGAACATTTTCTTATACATCAATCTTCGATCCACTCAGATCTTTACAATTTCCTCGTCCGCAGTGTTGTGTTTGTATCATATGAAATAGCTTAGCCTACAGTTGAATTTAATTAGATCGTTCAATAACTCCTACATTAATTGTATACAGTACAGAGTCACAAGAATTAAATTAGAATTGAATAAATTCGACAAGATGACCCGAACTTTTTATATTGTCATTATGTAGCATTGTTACATTAAGTGTTTTCCCCCTGAAATGTTCCGAAAGATAGGCTACGCTTCCGAGTGCGAATAGCTTATTAAATCCAGGTGAAACGTAGATCATTGATGGCAATAAATAATAAAGAAGTGGTGAAACGTTACTCAAATGCATTGGAAGACACTTTTTCACACACGTCGGTTTGATCTAGAGCAGATAAATCTGATCTCTGTTTCTTCATCAATAACTTTTAATATGTTGGCTTAATTGACCCCGTATGTTTTCTCTGTAATATACAGACACGAATCATGACACAAAGAATTACACAGGAATGCTTTAAGATAAGAATTTAGTACCTCAATATTTTCGTAAATGTCTTGATATTTCAATTTTCAAAGTTGCTTCCTCTTTTGAGGAGCTAAGTTTCTTACCTTCACTGAAATGTAATTATTACAAATTTTGAATGTTTTTAAGAACTGGCTTTAACAATTCTCCTGGACGTATTGTGGAGAATACTTTGTTGCGCGATAGCGTATCGTTAATATGTTACAAGTATCAGAACCTTTCCTTTCTGTACCTCATAGCAGAGCTCAAAAAACACTGGCGAACTTGAATACCGTTGGAAAATACAGTCGAAGTAAAATATTAAGTTGCATCTTCGAAAACAAACTAAATACAATGTTTAACGATATTTGAATTTTTGTATCCATGGACAAATCAATTACATAAACGGTACAATAAATAGAGGTATATCTCTCTCACATTGGATGTTCATTTAGATACATTTGCAGGTCAGAAAGTGTTTGCTAAGGAAATATATTAACGGAATGCACGACTGTCATAAATTCGAACGTCTCCACGAGTGTAATTTCATTTTGCGAGTTAATGAGTCGGTTCGTTCTCTTTATTTCTCATTTAGTTTTTAACAAGTATTCGCCCAGCAAAGGGATCGAGTAATGAGATTTTTACTATTCCATCTTGCAAACTAATGGATATAAAGCACTTTTAATGAAAAAAGTCTTTCTCTTTGCCTGCGTTACAGATTGTATGGTTTTGGATAATTGTTTTCATCAGAAACTTCGTTTCAAGCATTGTTGATACGTTCTACGATTTCGTGGATAGTAATTGTGGTTTCATTTTCTTGTTAGATTTGTACTCAATTAAACCGTGAACACACCAGATTGTTATCGGAGCTTCTTTAGCCTTTTACGTGATAGAAAAAAAAAGATTCCATACGTCTCTACAAATTTTAGAGGTTTTCCAAATGTGCGTTAAAGAAAATAAGCTAATTTATAGAAGGAAGGGAAATAAATTAAAATTTTGCAATGGGGGACTGTGGCAAATCACTTCATAAAAGTTTACCTTGAATAATTTACCTTAACCGGACAAAAGTAAGAAAATCTTTCTGTAAGAATATTCGTGTTTCATTCACAGTTAAAAAATAATGAATATAGATTTCGAGTTCTGCCTCATTAGCCCTATGATTCATCCCTATGATTCATCAGTGTAATTTCAGATCCATTCAAAATAAGACCTGTAACATGAATACATAACACTAGGCGGGAAAATTTGGACATTTTAAATAGTGTATAGGCGTTCTAATAAGCACAACGGATACAAAGAATAAAGCTTCCAGATAACTAACGAAATGGTCGTTGGTTAAAAAATTAATATAATTTCGAGGTAGGAATGATTCAGAATTCTATTATAATGCAGGAAAGGAGTTGTGCAAACGATGCAAAAGGCATCAAGGTAATACAAGTAAATCAAAGAACAAAGAATGTAGAAAATATATTAATTATAAATTAATACGCTCAAAATCTCATTAAGATTGCATTCAATAACTTTACTTCACCTTCTCTCATTAATATTGACGGGTACACTAATATATTCCTTCGAAAACAGAAAAAAAAGATGATTTACATCAGCAACATAAATCACCTTGTGCAAATGCTAAAGCCGTCACACTATTTCCCGATACTATTACACACACATACACGACGGTGATAAATTAGCGTGCAAGCCAGAGCTATACATTATACCGGAGTGTCACGTGTGCTTCGGGACGAGAATGAGACGAGAGAAGTCCGAGCCAGGCTCGGCGCAAACGGTGAGGAGTTTGGACGTTGTCGGCGGCGGGTGGCTTATCAGATCGACGCGGTGCGGCGTGTCACTTGAGAGTTGGGAATCGCCGTGGACGTCATGTCAAGTGCCCGCAACTCGACTGGCCGGCGCGGCGCGGCGAGTCGAATCGATCACGTGCGAACTGCAAAGCCCCCTACGCGACTATCGAAGCGGACACCGACCGTCAACAGAAACTCCCAGATTGCTGTTGCACTGTCGAAACAGAAGCGAGAAGTATTATGAAGAAGATGGATAGCTTTTGCGTGGTATTATCAACTGCCATTTGCATATCCTGGTCTTTGGGCTAGCTTCCGACGTCGACGGACAGAAATGAATGCACAATGAACGCAAAGAAGACTAATGTTGGTTTTCTCTTAAACTAATGTGATACGGATGTGATTCTGTTTGCATACTGTTTCTTTCGATAGTGTTACTTCATTTATTATTTTATACATTGATTTTCTCACTCACGCAAAAGAAAAGAAAATATACTTTTCAGAAAAATAAACTATAGAAAATAAAAGAACACAAAATCTGTGAAATTTGTGATATGAATTACTAATGAAACATTAAACTTTCAGAAAGCTTTATATTCTTTATTTCGCTTTATTTTCTTCTCCACTCAAAATAATCAAGAACATTATTTCTTAGCAAATATTTATAATTTCTGACAAAGTTTCTGAAATGTAGACTTTATTCGTTGTAGAAAGTTGGAATAACCACAAAAATACTAAATAATTTCTCCAGTTTGTGCATAATGAGAGTAGAATTATAAGAAGTTTTACCGGTTGATTAACATGTTTCTGCGACATTTCAGATAGGCCGGCAGGGGCTCCATAGGTATGCGGAACAACAAGGCTCAGCACGCGGCCCGTCTCCACGGCCTCAATCCAAACCCACTTCCAAAGACTCTACCTCGTCTCGCCATCCGGTTTCCATCCAAATCTCTTACACTCCTCCGGCGGTACGTGGCACGCCGACCTCTCGTTGCGGGAGGCGTTACACTAGGTTAGGGGTTCCCAATGATCAAGTGGTAGTTTGGGGGCCGAGGACCGAGTATGCACTGGAGACTGAACGGAAAAATGAGGTTGTCATTGATAATTATTGACAAAGATGATGATAATTTTTTTTTCTGCTATTTAATATTTGTTTCTCTTACATTTTCATCTAAAAATAATTAAACAAATTTGCTCTACTTTTTGAAATTTAATTTCATTCACAAGAATAACAATTGAAATTTTCTTGTTGTAAAATGGATTTTGCTACTGAACACTTATTCGTATGTTTAAAATTAAAATCAATACAAAAAATTATAAACCATTTAACATTTTTCCCAAAAATTTTGTGTTAATTACGTTCAAGACATGTTTGTTTTTGCTAATATGAATGTGCTGTACTTTGAAGAGAAAAATGTAGGTGGTCGATGAAGCAAACCATTCTTTTCGAAAAGGTCAATGACAAAGTAGTTTGGGAATCCCTGCTCTAGACTATTGAACCGTGAAGACGTTATAATTACACAGTGTTACATCATGGGCAACGTATATTGTATTAGCATGATGTTAGCATTAAATCACTAAGTGAGCAGTGATTACAAATAAATACTAACCATGCTATTACTTATTTTAACATAACACCCATTAGGCATATTACATATTTTACGTACATGTTTCAAATATTCAAAATGTGAACAAGTCCAATTTTATTGCTTTAACGTACGCGTAAATTCTGCGAGTTTCAGCACGGAGATACTCCATTTTATGTTTCTTTTCCGAGAATTCTGCAATGATATTTATTATGTAATATTTTTCTATCTAGGCACATAATATAAATATATTGAAGGGACATTTCAGTCAGTTTCTTGAGACCGTTACACAACATTCATCCACTGTCTTGTAACATTAGCTTATGTTTTCCATTCATGGCAATTTAACATGTGTTCATTTATGATAAGGCTGCTATCATAGCTACCATATCTCACAATAAGTATTTTTTTGTCAGCGACCCATGAGTTTTGGATGTGGGAACAACATCCTCAGCTACGTTTAATTTTTATAGTACTAATTTTTTAATGGTTCTAGAAAATATTTTTATCACAGTTGAAGTGAGGAAATAGGGAACATAGGGAAATAGAAAAATTTAACTCGCTTTTCAATAATAACTAGTTCATTTGAATGGTTGCTCAATTAAAAGAAGATAGAGATACGTAGACTACAGCAGATAGGGAAGAAAATCAGCTTGAGGTTTAGTACGATTTGCAGGCAGAAGATAATATTAAACATTTAATAATTAATTTATTGTAAAAAACGGTTCATATTCACACGTCAACAAAAACAACAAATAGCTCAGAGAAAAACTGTAAGTGCCCTTCGAATTTGGACATTTGTTTCAATTCGGAAACATAATATTCACTGTTTTATTCCAAAACAGGATACGAAACAACCCTTCCAAAAATGATGTTGACTACGAATACATTACAATGCATTTAAAGATTTTCTGATAATTCTAAATTACCTAACAGGATTTGAGGAGTTAGCCAAGGTTTATAACCAAGCAAGTTAGTTATTTGAGATATAGCTCGTGTATCATTGAATACTTTTTAAAGTAGCACCTTCATGTAGGGAATTTTACATAATTAAGAAATTCCTTTCCATAGACTTTAACTCGTCTATTATCTTCACCTGCAACTTTTTTTACTTGATTGGTTTTAACGGACGGTTGACTTTTCGTTCCTGTGTTAGCGTTAAGTCGTTATAACGGCATTTCGCCAAATCCATCCACCTCTCTTCACCGCGTGTACCGCTGAGGTGGCTCAGGGCATTGCCTCTGACCCAAACGTCTTAGGGTTCGAGTCCTACAGATAGGGGAATTTGGTCTCCATCTAGTTAGTTAGGTTGGATTCAGACGCTGTCTGGAGGACAATTCTAGAGGACGGTTGCTCTGATCGGCAGCTCTCCGTGGTTTCTCTGATCAACATCAAGGTGCGTACTACGTGCGTTCTTTCCTTACTCTTCCTTGTCTTCCTCACTTACATGCACATTTGCATGCATTACACTACCACCTGCTATGTCGAGAAACCAGAGTTACCTGGTTAGGTTGATTGATTACAAGTAATTACGGGTTGTCAGAGCTAAAGTTGCTGCTATGTCCCGTAAATCCAGTGCATGATTTGTGCTCGGGAGGTGACGGTGATCTTCCCTCGCTGAATGGTAAGATCCGGCGCCGACTTATCGAAGGCAAGCGGGGTTTTTCCCAACCAGGTATCACTCATCAGAGGAGTACCGTCCCAGCCGGAATACGTTCTAAGCTCCCGACCGGTCTCCCGGCATGTGTGATTGAGTAGTGCACGTAATTAAGTATACGTAAGGGGTAGAGTAGGACAAGGAATGCAGACCGCGTGCGGTCCGTGGCCCGTTTGTTAGGGTAAGGCTCAAATATCGCCTGGTGATGATCGAAGAAACCACGAAAAACTAAAAATCAGAGTAGCCACCTGCTAGAATTCTGTTCCAACAAAACTGGACCTAGCTGTCTAGCCAATATCGAAAATCCTGCCACCATATGGACTTGAAATTAGTACCTCCAGGTAAGAATCTCTGCAGTGTCATCAGTTGGTGCGCTGATCCACATCTCCTGGTACCTGGTTAAGGAAAATCCCCACAAGCCGACGGGTAGGTCACCCCCAGAACTCACCACTTAGAAAGCCAAGAACACCGTGACCTCCCGTGATGAAAAAACATGCATTTCACTTAAGGAACTAGTGACTCTATCACTTGAGACGCCCGAAAACACGAAATACAGTCGGCTGCAGTTTTAGTGAACTTCTGGAGACTAACACTTTTGGTTCACTATATATGATATTAAATATAATAGAGTTTCCCCACAATGATTGATTGTATTGTAATACAGCAAAATTCATTAAAAGCACGAACTGAAAATTTCATTATCTTTATTTGTCCTTAAAACATCAATTATTTTCAGTTGTTTGCTTCGTACATTTTACATTAGTAATTTCTTTAGATCCTCCCGAATTCGTCCATAGGTGATTTTGTATTGTCCATTGTCTCGCAGTTCTCTTTCATGCAAGATACGGCCTTTGTTTCCACGATGAATCTGAGTGACATGAGGTCGTCAGTTAGATCCCGATTCCAGGATGGTTACCATCCCCTCAAGAGAGACTTCTTCGATTGTAACTATTGACCGATATTTTTTAAAAGCTGCCTAATGTTGTAATTTGTAGTACTGAAGCGATATGGGTCATTCCATATTAAATCAACACAGTCATTTTACATCACCACCTCAGATTCAAATGAAAATTGACACATAGGTAGTATGAATGGAGAATAAGAAAACTACAAATTTTGAGTAAAATATTTCCACCCGTTTCTGAAATACAGCCATGTAAAATTTTGCAAAATTGGCTTCCCGTAAATGTTTAAATTGATGTAGAACCTCACCAAATTAAGATAGAGAGCTGGAACAGGTGTCATTTGCAGCTTTCTTTATGGCCTTTTATATGATATACAACTTAATAGAAGTTGCATTAAAAAAGATTTTCAAATTTGAATTTAAAATTTTGATTTTGAGTTTTTTCAAAATGCTCATCTTTAAAAAAATTGAAAAAATTATATAATAATCCTTGTATATATCCAAACAGATGGTGCAAGTTTAAAAATGGGACTGCAATGGGTTCATATGGTTATCTTTATTTAAAATGCACAATATTTACTTACTCTAGATTTTACTGATTTAAAATGCATTTTATTTCAAATTATAAGACCTAATATATACAAATTATTATTTAGTGTTTTTTGTTGGTGAGTGTGTTGTTTTTATTGTTAGTATTATTATTAATATTATTATTATTATTATTATTATTATTATTATTATTATTGTTAGACCGCGGAACTTCATGCAATTGCAAATGTGTTGACTGTGCATATCGAAAGGAAAGTATATAACTTTATCTGTCACCAAAATAAACAAAATCTACCCTATTTTTATTTTGCATGTGTGCAATTTTTTAGTTTAAATGCGTATTTTAATGTATGCTGTATATTTTAGTGCATGTATTCTAGGTTTTTGTGGAGAAGAGGATGGAGGTCAGATCTTTTCGGATTTCTCTTTCAACTTAGAAGTGGCTTTCTTCTGACAACGCGGCTAGGGAAATTGAACTTCCTTAGTACCCTTCCCACGGTTTCGGGATTTAGTTTCTTGCCAATTCCAATTTATAACTGTGGAGTAACTCTTGGTGCATTAATACGAGGGTCCCTCTTTATTATTTTCACAACAAGTTGGATCAGAAATTCTTCGGACGTTCTCCTCCGGGTTGCAGTTCAATCGCCTATTCATTGATGGACCATGAGATTGTCACTCACTGTGCTTTTTCATTAATGGCATTTTGCAAAATTTTGGGCATCATTAACCCTTTGCATGATGTAAATAACCTGCTGACGCTGCTCAAAGTTGGTGTTCATTCTCAACGATTCATTTCGCTTAAATATTTAGGTTCCCATGTATCTGGTTCATCAACTAAAAGGTGATCATGGTTTGCTTCATTTTGGGTGACAGGTAAAGTTATATACATTTTCTTTCGATATGCACAGTCAGTAAAAATATGCAATTGCATGACATTCCGCGGTATAATAACAAGAAGAAGAAGAAGAAAAAGAAGAAGAAGAAAATTTATAACAATATTGTGATATTTAAATAAAGATAATCATATGAACCCATTGCAGTCCCATTTTTAAACTTGCACCATCTGTTTGGATATATACAAGGATTATTAATAGAACTTTTTCAATTTTTTTTTTGAAGATGAGCATTTTGAAAAAACCCAAAATCAAAATTTTAAATTCAAATTTGAAAACCTTTTTGAATGCAACTCCTATTAAGTTGTATATCATGTAAAAGGCCATAAAGAAAGCTGCAAAATGACACCTGTTCCAGCTCTCTATCTTAATTTGGTGAGGTTCTACATCAATTTAAAATTTTCGGGAAGCCAATTTTGCAAAATTTTACATGGCTGTATTTCAGAAACGGGTGGAAATATTTTACTGAAGATTTGTAGTTTTCTTATTCTCCATGCACACTACCTATGTGTCAAATTTCATGTGAATCCAAAATGGTGAGGTAAAATTTAATTAAAACTGTGTTGATTTAATATGGAATGACCCATATATTAATTTCCCGCAAGGAATTAATTTGCAAGTACATTTACTAAAACCGAGGTTCATTATAACCGAGGTTCAGTTTCACTATATCGAATCTTCTTGTACTTATTTGAAGACCTCGAAGCAAATAACATGCTATGTCACAATACGCAAGTTTTGAGAAAGCGGAAAATAAAGTGTTAGTCATTGCATTTACAGATAAGGATAAAAAACATTAATTTATGAATTACACTGCCATCTTGCGGCGAATCTTTAAAATAAAAACCTAACATCCAGATACATCTAAGGGTTATCAAAAAACACTAATATTTTAGTTTCATCAGAAATTTGGAATGGCATGTTATAGCCCCAAGGTCTTCATTTGCAACTTGACTTAAATTCACTACAACCGAGGGTTCACTGTACCCGAATTCACTAAAGCCGGAGTCGACTGTAACGGTTGGGTGTGGCTGGTGCCGGCAGGTGGCGTTCACGCGCACCACCACCACGTGCGGGCTGCTGCAGCGCGTGGGGCCGCGCACCACGGCGCGCCAGCTGCGCCGCGCCTTCGCCGAGCTGTGGGGCGTGCCGCTGCAGTGCCTGGCCATCTACTTCGCCGGGCGGCGGCTGCCCGACGCGGCGGCGCTGTGGGAGGCGGGCGTGCGCGCCAACGACGTGCTGGACGTGTTCATGACGCCGCCGCCCGCGCAGGAGCAGCAGCCGCCCGTGCCGCCGTCGGGGCTGGCGTCCCTGGGCGCGCGCCGCCACGCCGGCGCCATGGGGCTGGTGCCGCCCTGCGTCGGCCCCAAGCCGCCGCCCGCGCCCTCGCACGCGCCCTCGCACGCGCCCTCGCACGCGCCCGCGCGCCGACACAGCGCCAACGTCAGCGCCAACGCCACCTCCGCCAAGTGAATGGATAGGGGCTTTCGGGGGCAAGATATTCACTCGTTTGGGGGGAATCATTTGTTTTTTTAATTTATTTAGTAAATTATTTTTTATTATATTTTTTTCGTTTTATTTAATTAAGTTGTTTTGTAAGTTGGTTCTGCGCCATGGGGCCACCCTACGTCGGCCCCGCGCCCCCCCTGGCCCCGCCCGCGCGCCCACACAGTGCCAATGCCACCTCCGCCAAATTACTGGATGGGACTTTTCAAGGGCAAGATATTTACTCGTTGGGGGGGGGGAAATGATTTGTTTGCTTTTTAAATTTATTTAGTAAATTAATTTTTATTCTAATTTCTCTCGTATTATTCTAAGTTCTCTCTTCTCGTTTAATTATATTGTCTTGTAACTTCGTCCTTTTAGTTTGTATTTCCCGGAAAGGAGCATATTTTCAGAAATATTCAACATTAATGTTCAGAGCGTTACAAAATGAAGAAATGCCTCCGACACTAAACTAATTTCTATTAAATTCTTCGTTCCAGCATCGCCTTAGTCGTACGCCAAAGTAATCCGGCTTTTACAGAAAAAGATTAATTTTTTTGTTTTCTTTATATTGCGGCAAACCGACATGCTGACAAAATTACAGATAGGGTCTGATTGAGAAAGACAAATATAATTCAATTAAATGTGAGTTTGTCTTTTCAGAATCATGTATACCTCAGCAGCCATTGAAAAAGTACTCTAGGTTAGAAAAGAATCTTGAAGAGTACCCACGTAAGCACGTTCTTCGCCAGCTCATTCGCCTCGGCACCGTCTCAAACACCACCAAAAGGCTCATGAGGAGGCGTGCGCTGTCTATTGGCTAGATGCCTAGTTTGTGTTTTCGGCCGTGTCAACTACTTTAGTCATTTGTTCCAAAAGTGAAACGATTGTTATTCTGGGAGACGGTGATGTTCCTCCCCCATTAGAACGTGAAATTTGTTAGAAGACCACTACTAAATTCGCCTGCTATTGATCGGAGAAAACCACGGAATTATCAATTAGAGGAGCTGGTCGATATACTTATTATCCAATCAACAGTGCGAATTAGATCTTTGTAAAATACGCCATCGTTGTGACTTAAACCATACGACCACCCGACCGCTTAGTGTCGCTTGTTGCCCCGTGCCAACTCAGCCGGTCGGACGCTTTCGAGCTGATGCACTTGTTATCAATATCGCTCCTTTGATGGCGCCCATACCGGCGGTGCCCCCCTTACCCAACCCCAGCACGGTTCGCGATTCCCAGGGGAGAGCGCGTTGTCTTTGGCGGATGCCACCCAGCGGCCTCGTTGCTCGCAAGTCGCCTCTACCCCCAACCCGCCCCGTCCCGTCCCATCCCGGTTCGGCCCGCCCCTCCCCATCCCGCCCTGCCCCGCCACGCCTCGCCTCGCCTCGCCTCGCCTCGCCCCACCTCTCCCCGCTTCACCCGCCCCACTTCGCCTCATCTTGCCCCGTGCTGGTCGGCGCTATCCCGCCCCTCCGCGCCCAGCCCCGCCCCCGAAACCTCCCTCGAGACTCTCCCATCGACTCACACATACGTGCTCACCCACGAGCGCCCCATACACACGCACGCACGGCTAGAGTCCATTGCGAGCGCCAGCGACGGCGCCGAGGTGGCGGCGGCGGCGGCGGCGGCGGGACGTGCAGCGCGCCCTCTCTCTGGGGGCGATTGTGTGCGTTCGACACAATGGGGTGACAACGCGCCAGCCGCGCAGTTATCGCCCCGCCGCGCCGGACCACCTACTTTGATAGCGGCGCCCCTACTGGGGAATCGAAGAACCACTTCCCAGGCCTTCGCTGCCCACCGACTTCCTTGTTACTCAATCGAGCAAAGCAAACACTGCGCCATCACCATTAATAAGCAGCTCAGGTTGCTGGAGAGCTAAATGCTTTTTGTAGACATTATATCCTTTTCACTTTCCTGTATACATGCGTTTAAATGAAGTAATACTTGTTGTAAAGGAAAGTTATGTAATGCTGCGTGAAAAAACGGCGAATTTTCGACAGAAAATTCATTGCCGGGAAATGATAACGAAAAAGTGAATAATACATGTTGGTAAATTTAAAAAAAACTAACACGAAGTGTAGCCAGAATCCCTGTTTTGTAGATCCTTGATAGCGAAAAACTAATTGAAAGCAAAACGTCCGTCCATCTGCCATCGAGTGTATTTGAATAACACTAGCGCCTAAACCATGCGTACGATTTTTTTCTAAATTGTAGAAACCCCTGCCCATCTGGCCTGAGTCGCTCTGAGATTTTGAAAAACATTCTTCAAATTTTAAATGAAGCCCCCCGAATATTTTCAAAATTTTCTCAAAACCGGCTCCAAATTTTTTCTTTAAATTTCTTCAGAGAATAGAGTAAAATACACTTACTAAGGTGACATACGTCCGATTTTCTCAGTCAACTCTGAATTTTCGAAAATTGCAAACTTTTTAATTGTTTTCGGGATCTTCCTTCAACTACAAAATTGAAAATAGAGATTTTTCGTCCAAATAACATTTGTTCTCCAATGTGAGTTCTTTCTTTACGGTCATACATATTTTTTGAAACGTTAAATAGTTTTCGCGCAATATTGCGTGCAAAATGTGCATTAAAAAAATTTGATTTTCTCAAAACCAGCTCTAAACTTTTTCTTTCTATTTTTGGAAAGGATATTGCCTAATGTAGTCTATGAGATGACATAAACGCCATATTTCTCTATTTGTTTTTTAAAAAATACGAAATTTTTTTTTACTTATCTCCCACGTCATTATTATTTACATTAGCGGCGATTTGTTCACATAATTATATTTATGAGTACATTTGCTTTAAATAACGTCAACTATATAGTATCGAAGTATCAAGTATCGAAAACTCAACCGTTTTCTGCGAAAACTAGCTCAAAATTTTCAGAAACGCTCAAACGTCATTTTCTCAACAATGGCTCCAATTTTTTTTAACTTTTCGAATGCACAGTGGTAATTGCACTCTTTAATATGACGTGAAGTTCATTTGGAAGTACTTTTTTGTTTGTTTTTTCAAAAATTACGCAAACGTAAATGTGTTTTCTTTAAGCTTTCTCACCCCGTTAATGCACATTTCCAGAAATTTGTAAACACTTTTGTATGTGTAAGTTAATGTGTTTTAAATGACTTTGAATGAACTTTTTCGAAATCGCAAATGATCCCTGAGAATGAGAGCTTCAATTTTCGTATTTCCGGCATTTTCTTAAAAACGGCTCTAAATTTTTCGAAGAAAATTGCCATTTGGGAGAAGGTTTTACTGTTCTTTAACATTATTAAAATAATATTTCCTTTCTCCTATTAGGAAACCGAAAAAAATAAGAAAATAACAAAAGAATGTGCTTTTGGGCGGAGATAGATGGCAACAGTATGTGTCAAGCCCGAACTGCTAGCCGAGACCAATGGAAGTAGAAAACTAATACAGGAAAGTCTGTGCCATTCTTTACAAATTCTTCTGAAAGTATTAACTGCCTGTTCATAATTCATAAACAATTAAGATGTAGTTTATTTTATAACATGATTAGGGGGCGGATTTTGATGACCTAACATAGCAAAAATGATCAATAAAATTCTCTTAAAATGGTTTTAAAATGCCCTATAGCAAAGGAAAATGACGTAATAGTTATTTATGTACATACAAAACTTTATGGTTTACTGCTCGTTGCTGAATAAAACGAGAATTCGAAACATTGTATAATATTTCTTGCGTCTAAAGTGAAAAAAACGCATTCCAATAGTCATCTGTCAATATGACGTCAGATAAACAAAACAGAGTGTGTACCTAATTTCTAATGAATAATCGTAATTGGACTGATTTGTTCATACAAAATGAAAGAATATTGTGAAGTTACTGCGGAAATTCTCGCAAAAGCTAACAAAACTACAAACAGTGGTTTCCATTAAAATCTTGAGAAATATATGAAACTGTTTATTGTGTATTTGAGATTTACCAGTGTGAATAACAGTGTAAATTGCGTTGATGAAAGGATACTTTTAGGTTATTAGCGTCTATTGTCAAACGTTATTTAGAATATGTCATAACATCAAAAAATAACATTTCTAGGATGTTAGCCGATGTGTATTTAGCTTATATATCTTATTACTACTTCTATTACTGCTACTGAAGAATATAATTATGTCTCGAAAAAAGGTGATACGTAACAGTGAAATGCGAGGGATTAATGGCAATTATAAACTCACGGGAACATTCCAAAATTGCGATTTTCATATCAATTAAGCAAAATAAAGTTTATAACGAATTATTTATTTGAGCATTATGCCATTTATTTATTGTGTTTGCTTGCATCTTAACCATAAAAAATAGAATTCATAAAAATGTTCTGTGTGTTGTGTTGGTATAAGAGCGGGCCATAAAGTATTCAAGAGGCCCTAGGGCATAAAGAATCAGAAAATCCCGCAAGGGTATTAAGTATACCATTACATGTTTTGTTTCAGGTCCGTTAACACACAGCAATGAACTAGTAAACCATAAAAGATATCATAAAAACCAGTTCGGATTAACATCTCAAGCTGTGAGATACATTACTAATGTAATGGAGGTTGCTTCTATTCCTACAAGTGAACTCGGGCCTTTTGATTTGGACTTTACTGAAAAGCTCCAGCACCAATGGCGCTGACAGGCATCACAGAAACCATAAATTACATACAATGGCTGTTAACACATTTTGGTCGGCGCGGACAAGTTCCTGCGACTCCCGCCCACCTGGGCACTCTTTGTGATGCTCCCGCTAAATTATGGGAGTTCCATGCTACACCACTGTGTTATGGGGGCGCCAACTCCAAAGTTCGCGCGTCAATCAACAATCAATCAATCAATTAATGATTGAATTAAGACATTAATTGATCATTGTTTCCCCGCACCTCGATGCGTGTGGCGGTTCTCCCGCCGCCCGGCCAGGTTGCAACCAGCTACCCTCGGCGCCGACACCGATGACGTCACGTCGACATCACCACCGTCACCGCCGCTACCACCACCATCACGCCGTCGCCGCCCGTATCTCCCCCCGCCTACGTCCGCCCCTCCGCCGGCTAGCCGGCTGCCCGCCCCCCTGCGCCCTGCCCGGGGTCTGAACCCGGGGCGGGGCCAGAGCCTGGTGGACAGCGGGAGAGATGGCTGATTGAGGAGAGATTGAGTGTGGGCCAGCGGAAGGGGCTATGGTGGACCTTGAGCGTGAAGCATCCACGGTGGTGAAAGGCATTTTCTTGATATCTGCATTTGAGACCCTCTACTAGACAGCTGTGTAATTTGAAGGAGCTGTGGTGCTGTGAGAGTGGTCTGGGTTGGAAAATCCAGCCATGTGTGCCTCGTAACCTTTCAATACATTCTGCAATGTTACATTAATTTGGTTTTTCTTGCTGTGTTAGTCAGGTAGCATCGCTTGGTCAGTGTGTGCCTTTAATTTTGTGTTTTCGCAACATTGCAAGAGTTTTGTGAAATTGTTAAAGTTTTTTTGTATTCTTTGACAATGGCTGACATTACAACTTCTGAGCGAAGAATTCGAATAGCCTACCAGATAAACGTACTCAGTAATTCTGTGGAGAACATTGTTGAATACTGTAAATAATATTTGAAGCAAGTATATAATAATAATATTAAAATCGATTAAATCAGCAAAAACGTCCTTATATAGGTAAAAAATGACTTAGAAGAAATCGACGGAAAATACAAAAAAAGACGTATAAAAAGGTGTCATTTTCTTTTGCCATAACATCAAATGAATTTCTGTACTGAACGGCATTGTTTTAGAATGATAAAAATGAGTTTTTACTAAAATACTTCCCTAGTTATGATTGCAATCTCTCCTACATAGGTCAGACGAACAGTCCACTGTTACAAGATTTCAAACGACATAAGAATATAAGGGACTCTGGTTATCCGTCACAAGATTGAAACGTAACATAAATTTCATTTTGACAATCCAACCCTTTTGCAGAATTGTTCTAAAAGGTGTCTATTCTCATATCTAAGATTTACCAATTAAAACGAGGAATGCATTCAACTCAATGGTACACTGCAGTGTTTTTATTAATGGCTACGATAACATCCGTCACAAAGTTACAAAAATTGGAACTCACTATTAATATAACCATAAATCACACTTTTAATTCTTCATATTCTATTTTTTCTAATTTTCATAGTTACTACTACCTATTTTCCTAAAACAGTACCTACTATTTTCTAGCTCAAAACATAGACCTTCCTCCTCCCTACCTTCACTTGTTTTTTCCATTTAACTGACCTTATAAATTTCCCTCCTTTTTCCCTCCCTGCACATCTTCACCACCTCCACCACCTCCACCGATCCTCTCCACCCTGAAATATTGTTTCTTGCAATCCAGACACTTATTCTGCAATTGAGACCGTTGATTCAGGAAGTGGCTCCTACTTTACACTACCCGGTATTGTGAGGGTGATAGAGGTTACAACTCAGGTTTTTCATTCGTAAACTTGCTACTGGTAAGTCCTCATTTTCTAGCGAATTGGTTGGTTTGAAGAAGAGACTTTGAAGGTACTGTAGACTATTTATTCGGTGGTTTATGTACTGCAGTAATTTTTCATTTAATACTATTGGAATACTTGCTAGAGTTGAAATGATTTACTGCATTTTTAATCTCATTAAAGGAAGGTTTTTTTGCTAATTGTATTGTAATAATTGTTTGCATTGAACCTGTTTGGAGGAGTATGTGAATGCACAACCAAGACTTTGTTTGGCCACATCGGCGTCTGCATTAAAACAATCGTTACCATGGCAAGACAATTTATCGACTATAGATTAGCCATGAAAGAGACAGGACAAGCAATGTATAGATGATAGCTTCCTTGTTGTTTACAAAAAGCGTAATCTCTAAATAGTGGATAATTCATAAACACATGTTGGTAGCTAAGCATTGGAGTAATGACAAACAAAAGAAAAAGGTGAAATTACACGCAATGAACAATATATTTCAATTCAATTGATACTGATTCAAAATTTCAAACAAGACGGCTCTTGTTAGTTAACTACTGTGTTCATCAACATTATTAAAAGAGAAAAACTAAATTGTTTAAAGGTATATCACAAGTGTTGTATTTAAATTGTCAAATAACGAGTGATCACTTAATTGTTCAATAAACTGAATTTGTTATATAAAAAAATTAACTGCAAGTCCTTCGTTGCACGTAAGTTGTCAAATTTGCCGAAATACTAATATCCACTTCCAAACGAAAGATAGTCAAAAGCGATAGGCGAAAGTCAGGTAGTCACGGTATTTCAGGATCTAGTAGATGAAATTGACGCGGGCGGGAGAGTAGACGCAGTAGTTATAGATTTTGCCAAAGCGTTTGATGTCGTTCCACACGATCGGCTTGTACAGAATTAATGAATTCAGGCATAGATCCTAGGGTGGTGGCGTGGATTAGCTAGTTTCTGCGAGATAGAAAACAGAAAGCCCGAATTGGGCAAGAGTTATCTTCCAGGGCAAGCTTTACCTCAGGAATACCGCAGGGGAGAGTAATTGGACCCCTTCTATTTCTAGCTTTCGTCAATGATCTGCCGGCGCAATTAACCTCAAATGTTCGGCTATTTGCAGACGATTGCATAATATATCGTAGTATTAATTCGAAAAGAGATGAAGAAATACTGCAACGGGATCATGATGCGTTATATTACTGGGCGGAAAATAATGGAATGTCCATAAATAGCTCTAAAAGTAAATCCATCACTTTTGGCAGGGGTCATAATTACAGTGAAACAAATTACCGTTTAAATAATGACATTATTCCGAGAGTTTCCTCGTGCAAGTACCTAGAATTCATTTCGATAGTAAATTAAGTTGGAAAAAACACGTAGAGTTTGTTGTAGGGAAAGCCTGGAAATTGCTTATTTATCTCTTGTTCGTCCAATAATGGAATATGGAACAATTTATTGGGATCGGCACAAGATTATGCAGTGTAAACACTTAGAAAGTATTCAGCATAGGGCAGCTAAATTTACTTTCAGGGACAAGAAAATGGCAGGGTGGGATTCACTCAAAAACAGGCGATCAGTAGCAAGACTCTGCGCCTTGTATGAAGCTTATAATGGTCATCCAGCTTGGAAAGAAATTAATCGGCGGCTATGTATTCCTACATACGTCAGTAGAGTGGATCACAAAATAAATTTAAGACAGAAGAGAACGGATGTCGGGAACTTCTCTTTTACAAATCGAACGACTACGGAATGGAATAGATTGTCTGCAAAAACCTTTGAACCCTTTCCTCAAAGCGTTCAACAGTTTAGGAAATTAATTTAGGGTATTATTAAGTAAATGAAAGAGAATAGTGGGTTATATAGCGATGCATAAATGTTCTATTGTGAAGTGAGGTGTAGTGCAGAGTATAGCAGAGAAATAAAGAAGGAAATGTTTTCAGGTCTTAGTGAAGTGAAGTGCAGTGTGATCCTAGTGCAGTGTTTTTTGTTTCTTTTTCTTTTTTCTTTTCTCTCTTAATGTAATTTAATGTTTTATGAATCAGTCAGTTTTTATATTATTATCATTATTTTACCATTATTTTTATTATTTTACCATTATTATTACTATAATTAGTATATAATTTGCTAGTCATATTACCTTATTCTTATTGTTGTTATTGTTATTATTATCATTATTATTATTGGTATTAGTGTTCTATGTTACTGAGAGACTGTGTATATTTATGTTTTTGTAATTAGCTGCCACCGGGTTATACCCAATTGCAGTTTAAATAAATCTTATCTAACTAAAATATTTGAACCCCTTGAAAAGTATAGAGATACACGTAGAGTGTGGTAAGCTAATGTATCTCACCGTCCCTATGGGGACTGAGGAAAGAGATCAGATAAAACTGGAGCTTCTGGTTGACTGATTGTAAGTGGCAGGTTTTGAATTAATTTGATACAGACTTCAAGCATCAACATTCGCAAAAGTCATAGCTAATGGAGAATGGGAGGCGAGGGCACTATTTGTCCATGACTTGGTTCACGAAGAAAATTTGGGAGACTTTTTATGTTGTATTGCAAGAAAATATGAACAGTTCTAGAGAGAGAGAGAGGTAAAGAGAGAAAGAGAGAGAGTCTAACGAATATAGTCGCAGTCGGTCGCCGGTCGTCGGAGCAGTCGGACGTGCACTAGCGGAGCACCTGGCTTAGGCAATGGGTTGCTACCTGCAGGAGTATCGGGCTCGCATCGGGGCGTGGGCTGCGCGTTTTTCCTCGTGCGCAGCGCCGGCCCCTTCGGCATCGCTTCGCGTGGACGGGGCAGCTGCTGGAGCAGCAGCGTTGTGTGCGACCACGATAGCGGTACTACTGCTAATTGGAGGTGTCGAACCAAACCCAGGACCTGCAGACGAAGTAAATGCAATCCGTATCTTGTGCAGTGGCTGTAACAATAACTTAAAATCCGGCAAGCAGTGCGAACTGTGTGGGCTCTGGTATCATGCGAGTTGTGGAAAAAATGGAGACATGGACAACGGAAAATGGTTTTGCAGTAAGTGCAAAGAAAACAGACTACGTCTACTGGAAGAAAAACTAGAAGCTGCTCTTCTTGAAATCCAGAAACTGCGGGAGTTAAACGCAGATCTGGAGGAAAAACTTCGAGCTATTTCAGTAGGAGACGCCGCGCAGCCAATTGTAGAGGCGCCAATTGCGAGAAAACCCATTCTCGTTATTGGCGACTCGATAGTAAGGCATATAGGCAAGAACGACGACCACATGGATGTTGTGTGCCTCCCGGGAATTCGAACTGAGCAGCTGCGAAGATATGTGGAGAATAGGGACCTCGGAACGCCAGATACCGTAATTTTACATGTCGGTACAAACGATTTGAGGAGGAATAATCTTGACTTTGTCATGGGGGATATGTGTGACCTCGTGATGAAAGCACAAGAGAAGTTTCCAAAATCAAAGATATATGTTAGTGGTATTCTCAGACCTCGTGGCATTCCATGGAGACGGGTCGGTGTAGTGAACCGAATGTTCGAGTGGGTGGCGCAGAAATGGAATGTGTTTTTTGTGGACCCAAATTCGTGGTTGCAGGACGGCGATTTCGGTCGTGACGGTTTACATCTAAATCGCTCGGGGTCCTCAAGGCTAGGTGGTCTCTTCTCGCGCGTAGGTGGCCCGAAACTTCCCGCGACAGGCTCGTGAGACAGCACGGCGGTGTCGGCAAGGGATGTCGAATCCCTTATGGTTTGTGCGGGGATGTCGGCGACTGACGGCAACGCAGCGAGGGGCGGCGACGTAGTGGCGACATACAGGGACGCGGAGACGGCGGCGAGGAACGGCGACGCGGTGGCGGCGGCGAGGGACGGCGACGCGGTGACGTCGGCGAGGGAGGGCGACGCAGCGGCAACGTGCAGTGATGCGGCGATGGCAGCGAGGGACGGCGACGCGGTAGCGACACAGTGTGACGCGATACCGGCGGCGAGGGATGGTGAAATTGTGGCGATGGTCGACGAAGCAGTGACGGTGCTGAGGGATTGTGACGCGGTGGCGGCGATGACGAACGGCGACATAACGCCGGACAGTGATGCGGGAACAATGGCGAGAGACGGCGGCATTAGATTAATGAATTATGCAGAAGGTGAGTCTCTGGTTATTTTGCAGGTTAATTGCAGGAGTATTTACAATAAAACTGTTCAATTCTGGAACACGGTAGAATTTTATAATGTAGATGGTGATAGGTACGGAGTCATGGCTCAATGCGGAAATATTAAACGCTGAAATCTTCAGACAAAATTTTTTGACATTCAGACGTGATAGAGTAGATCGCATTGGTGGGGGAGTTTTTATATGTATAAAATATAACATTGAGGCAACAGAGGCATGGGTGGATGACAAATTTGAAATCATAAGAGTAGACATCCGAGATAAAAATTCGAAAAATCAATGGGAAATTATAGGCGCGTATAGATCACAGCAACATGGGCATGAACCATTGGCAAGACTTGCAGAGAGAACACGCGTAACCAGGAAAACCGGAAAAAACGTCATTTTGGGGGGAGATCTAAATTTACCGCACGCTACCTGGGAGGAGGATGTGGGGGCTGAAGGCGCCACCCAACGTCTCGTTAACGAGCTGGTTTGGGAGAACGGCTTAAGACAGGTTGTGACCAAACCGACCCGTGATAATGCTTTACTGGACGTTTTCCTTATTAGACCGGTGGACAAACTTCTTGCCTGTGAAGTAATTCCTGGAATTAGCGACCAAAAAGGAGTCCTTCTAAAAATGTGCAGAGAGGGTAAGCGAAATGATCTTGTAAAAGAAAGACAATTTTTTCAGTTCTCTAGAACAAACGTCACAAACATGCAAATATATTTGAAAAACAATTATCCAACTTGGGCTTCTAGCGGAAGTACAGTAGAGCAGATATGGACAAATTTTAAGAACATCATTACAGAATGCTTAGCAAAATTCCTGCCTACCAGGAAACTACGGTACCACTCGGATCCCTTGTACTACAACAAAGAAGTGAGGCGATTGAAAAGGCATGTTAGGATAGCGTATAGTAAACGTAATACAAATAAGGAACAGAAAAATAAATTTCTACAATTATCTAAAGACTTATTAGCTTTAAAATTACGTACCCAAGAAAATTACCTTAAATCAATTCTAAACGACCGATTGACCTGTTGGCAAAATTTCTTCAAGTATGTGAGACGTAAGAAAGGGAACAAAGAAAGTATTCCAGCGATCTGCGGAGCAGACGGTTCGTTAATCACAGATGACAGTGTAAAGGAGGTCTGTTTAAACAGACATTACGCTTCTGTTTTCAAGCCGAAGGATCAAACCCCAGTAAGTAAAACAACACCCGTAATAGAAACCTTTCGAGTTGATGCAGGAATTATTAGAAAAAGAATCGCAAAAATTAGGAGAAATAAATCTGTAGGTCCTGATGGAATACCAGGAGAAATACTAAAACTGGGAGGGGAAGCCATGATTCCGTACCTTGCGCGGTTAATGGACGTAACTATAAATAATAAAATGATTCCTCAAAATTGGAAGGAGGCAATTGTAGTACCGATTCACAAGGGAGGAGACAGAAGGTTTGTTAACAACTACAGACCTATTAGTTTGACATCAGTCGTATGTAAGCAGATGGAACTCTTAATTGCAGAGTATATTAGAAAAGTTTGGAACAAAACTGATTGGCTATTTCAAAATCAACACGGTTTTCGTCCTGGGTATTCGTGCGACAGCCAGACTATTGCTTTATGTCAGGACATAGCAGATTCACTTGACAAAGGGAGTAGGGTCGATGCAATAATATTAGATTTTTCTAAGGCATTCGATCTTGTTCCACACGGTCTTTTAATTGTCAAATTGTCAGAAACGGGATTAGATCATCGAATAATCTTGCGGATAAAAGAATTTATTTCGGGGCGCACTCAAACAGTCAGGATAGGCGATAAATATTAATGAAAAGTCGATGTAACTTCTGGGGTTCCCCAGGGGAGTGTGCTAGGGCCACTACTATTTTTAGCGTTCATTAATGACATTGCAACTGGAATAAAATCGAAAGTTAGACTTTTCGCCGATGATTGTATAATATATAGGAGAATTGGCTTGTCTTCGGATGCAAATGTTTTACAGAACGATCTAAACGGTTTATGGAACTGGGCGTGCAAAAATAAGATGGAATTAAATTCGGAAAGGAGTAAATTCATTTGTTTTACCAAGTGTCGTTCAAATGTATACTCCAATTATGAATTAGGAACCAACGTTATACCAAGTGTAAAAAGCTGTAAGTATTTGGGTTTGGTCCTGAGAAGCTACATGGATTGGTCGTATCATATCAACAATACGGTAAAAAAGTCCTGGAGAGCACTTCATTTTGTAATGCGTATCCTAAAAAATAGTAGTCCAAATGCCCGATCCCTAGCATATACTACACTTGCTCGTCCTATTTTGGAATACGGATCAGCATGCTGGGACCCGTACAGGAAAGGGCAAGTTGAGGCGTTAGATAAAATTCAAAAACGGGCCGGTAAGTTTTCAAATCATGGGCGCATTGTTGATGAACGAGAAAAATGGGGGTCCTTATCTAAGAGAAGAGAACGGGCGCGTTTATGCGTAATGTACAAGACTTACAGAGGAGCAAATATCGGTAAGAGATTGCATAAACCAGATTATAAAAGCCGAGGAGACCATCCGTGGAAAATATGTTGTAGAAAGCAAAGAACTGATGTAGGTAAGTTCTCCTTTGTGAATCGCACAATAGTAGATTGGAACAAACTGCCTGCAAAAGTACTGGAGGTTCTTCCTTCTAATGTAGGCAAATTTAAAAATATACTAAATTCTATTTAGATTACTATCAATACTGAGACAATTACCTTTATTATTATTATTGTTATTATTATTATTATTATTACTAATTTAAATATCACCATTATTAACACAGCTTTTAGCTTTGGTGTAATTCTTAATTTATTATTATTATTGTATATAGTTTTTGTTATTTTTATTATTATTGTATATTAGCGTTATACAGTGAAGTGTTAGTGAAACTAGTAGTCAATTTAGAGATAACTAGAAATTAATTAGAACGAGGATATCATCCTCTAATTCTAATGGTAATTATAATTGTTTATGGTTGTTATTGTTCTAATTCTAATTGTTGTCATGTTTGCCACCGAGCATTAGCTCAAAGCGAACTAATAAATCTATCTATCTAAAAAAAAAATGTGACTTGCGCCATTATTTAAAGAATCAATTCTATCTGTGGGAAATATTTCAAGAAATAACTAGTGGTGCTACAGAATGGCACAGACTGTCCCGTATTAGTTTTCTATTTTCTTGGGTCTTCTTTAGCTATTCGGAATTGCCACATACTCTTTCTTGCCAGCTACCATTTATCACCGCCAAAAGTACATATTTTTTGGCATTTTCTTAATTTTTCGGTTTCCTATTGGTAGAACGAAAATATTAATTTTAGAATATTAAAGAACACAAAAACCTAGCCGTAAATGGCAATTTTCTTTTAAAAATTATGTGCCGTTTAAGAGAAAATGGCGTTTTAGCGCTACTAAAAATGCGAAATTTGAAGCTCATTATCACAGAAAATGATTGAGTTTTCAAAATATTTTATTTGAAGTTATTTGAAGCACATACACTCACAAATATAATAATGTTTATAAATTGCTCGCAATGTGCCTATTAAAGATGTGAGAGATCTTTCAAAAAAATTACAATTATGTAATTTTTGAAAAAACAAACAAATAACTCAAAATAAACTTTACGCTATACTAAAGAGTGTAATTAGCACTATCCGTTACGAAAGATTTCAAAAAACAAATTGCAGCCATATACAACAAAATGGCGTTTGAGAATTTCTAAAAATGCCGAAAATTAAGCTACTTTTCACAGAAAACGGTAGTGTTTTCGAGAAACTTTACTTGACATTATTTAATACATATATACTCGTAAACATAATAATGTGAAAAAATCACCGATAATGTAAATATTAACGACGTGAGAGACAAGTAAAAAAAATTACATTTTTGTAATTTTCGAAAACACCAACCGATAGACCAAAATGGCTTTTATGTCATTGATAGAGTACATTTACCACTATCCCTACCAAAAGTTTAAAAAGAAATTTGGAGCCACTTTGGGGAAAATCTTGTTTTTGTAATTTTTTAAAATTGCACATATTGCACGCAATTTTGCACGAAAACTACCAACATTTTGAAAAACATTTACTTGACCTTTATTAAAGAACTTAATATGCAGAACAAATTTTATTTGAAGAAAAATCTCTATCTTCAATTTTGTAGTTGGAGAAAGACGCCGAAAAAAAGTCAAACTTCACAATTTTCGAAAATTCAGTGCTGTACGTGAAAATCGGACCTATGCCATGTTAATGAGTGTATTTTACTCTATTCATACAAGACATTTAAAGAAAAAATTTGGAGCCGTTTTTGAGAAAGTTTTGAAAATCCCCGGGGGGCTTCATATAAAGTACCCCCAAATTTTAAAGAATCTTTTTCAAAATCTCAAAGCTTTCACTAAAATCAGATTGACCGGGGAATATCCATTTTGGAAGAAATCGTATGTATGGTTTAGGCGCTAGCAGTGTTCACAGACGGACAGACAAACGGACGTACGGACAGACGGACGTTTTCATTTCAATTAGGTTTTCGGTATGAAGGACCTAGAAAACAGGGTTTCTGGCTACACCACGTGTTAGGGATTTTTTTTCTTAATTTAGCAACTGGTTTTATCCACTTATTCGTTTTCACGGCCCGGCAATTAATTTTTTTCCGCCGAAAATTGGCCATTTTTTCGCGCAGCATTACATAACTTTCCCTATACTACGTATATCACTCCGTGTATACGTACGTATACGGGAAAGTAAAAATTGGAGGGGTTTTGAAAAACAAAATTAAATTTCATTAATTTCAGACACAAATTTCCCGAAATCTACCACTTTTAAAAATTTGTATTTGACCATTTTCAAAGAACTGGTTTAAGAGAAGACCATTTTCAAAGAATAAATGTGTTTAATTCTTTAATAAGACTAATGTGTTGTCTATAATCAAAATGATGAAGCAGTTTAACCTATAAAAGTATACTTCAACTTTGTAGTTTTCTAAAATTTACTTATTTCGATTTTCGAAAATAGAGTTCGCCGAAAATGGGACTAGCACATATATTTTTGAAAAATTGAAAGTGACCTTATTTCATGATCCTTTTCATTTATACTTTGATTTTAACAATGCTACGAGCTAGGTATGTAGATAATGCTACGTATAAGAATTAGGATACGTATACTCCAAAGCAATTTGTAATTTTTGTTCAAAAGAAAACGTGTTTTGAAAAAACATTTTCAAACTTTACTACATTTGGCTCGTGCTTGCTCAAAAATATTCCTCCAAATTTGGAAGCAACCACTCCAGTAGTAGGAGAAGGTCGGGTGGTATCGGTCACCTTAGTTTTAAATATGATTTCTTAATTGAGGTTAGTTTAAATTGTTCGTAAAGTACAGAATATGAAACTTCAATCTCTTATTCACACACTCTATCAAAGCTGTTTGGTTAGAAAGTAAAAAAATGATTATTTGGGGATAATAAAAATCGTTGACAATTTATCAAAGAGGAGGGTGGTAACGGACAACTAAATAAGTAATAGTAAAATCATTTTAATGGAGTTTTTACAACAATTTACCAAAGATATGTTTACTATTGAGAGAAATATTTAATTGCTTAACACAAAGAAAAAGTGAGTACTTGGTTACATGGGTAAAGAACAGTTCTTAAATTAAAAACAAAAACTAAACTATTATGTTCAATTGATAGCTTCACAACTATCATTTTGAAGGTATTTTTTCAAATGAACTTCATAATGGCTATTTTCATATTATTTCCTCCCATGGACCATGAGTTTTACCTATAGTTTCCTGAAACATGGACAAAATCCACATTAGTATTCGAATATTACCTCCTAACAACATACACACAAGAAATGCTGAAAAGTGAAGAAAAGGCGAAGAAGTAACTGTCGGGATACCATCCTATTCTATTTTGTCCGATACCACCCAAACGACGCTCATCTTTCAGAAGAATACAACACAGATAAAAAATTGTACAAACAACCTTGTACTGCTGTAACGTAACAAATACACCTAAGTAAACATACTAGTTACAGTAGAATATATTTAAACGTATCCTAAGAGAAGTTTCAAAGCGACAAAGTTATCTTCGTACACTGGTCAACATAAAAGAAAGTAATGCGTGTCGCAATAACCATACTGATTAATGTACTCACCTAATACGGCGTTTGCTTAGCCAATTCGTTTCCATGAACACACTGGCAGTGTGACGCGGGCTACCACTAGTGTCCAGTATCTTAAACTACTTTTGTCCGATACCACTCGTTGTCCGATATCACCCGACCTTCCCCTTCTATTTTTTTCTGACACATATTGTAAACAACGTCACTAGTTCACAATATACGGAAATAGAAAAAAAATCCAAACTCTCAATGCGTCGAATCGCAATATCCCAATATTTAACAAGCTGGATTTCTTTCCTTCGTTAAATGATTTTCTTGGGTATAAAAAATGACAACAGAATTACAGAAAATGGTATTTTTTCCGTTCATAGCTATATACTGGAATAATATAAATTTGTTTAAAAGATAAGTTAAATAGTTCACCGAGATAAAAGGCTCATAATTAACAAGGTCACTAAATTTATTTTGTACAGATAAAATGTCTTGAAGCCAAAATTCTCTTTCGCGGCTTTACATGTCCATCATTGTTTAATGGATTCATTATTTAAATGCAGCTTGTCATTTTCACTGACAACATGCATACAAAATTCATATTGAAGGAAAGTGAATATTGCATTTCCACGGATGAATATGCAAATATCTTCCTCTGAGATTGACAGTCGCTTCCACTTGACGCAGTAGCACGCCTGTAGCACTGATTAGCGTTTCATTAGCTCCTTAATGAAGGGTAATGGTAGTCAAGGACAAGTACATGCGTTGCTGTCATCCGTTAATCCCACTATAACACTAATCAATTTGAAAATCTCCTATAGATGAGAGTGTTGATCACTCTAATGAGTTAGACCAATTAAAAACTGCACAAATATAAACGTACTTCTCCCACCAATTCCAATGGTTCCAATATTTATACTTTCTGTTAATATTTTAAACTTCAGACCATGAAATAGCCTGTTAAACAAACTGTTTACAAAATCATTTACTTCCTTCTTAACCCAGTACATAAAATAAAATAATACTAAAAGTACCTTCAACGTTTTTTGCATAGACACTTGAATTAATTTAGACAGGTTAATTGAAAAAAAGTTGAAATACTCGCCTGCAAGAAAATCACGATCCACTCGCACTGTTTTATTACAGAATGTTATAATTCTATATGAACCAACAAAAGTGTTGTCAACTTTTTCTCAGCGATGGAATTAAAAATTAGGTTCTAAGAGTTAAGAATGCCATTAACCCCAAAACCTTCAGCCTCACATCTAAACATAAACTTACAGAAACGTTTAAAAAATTGAATATTTGCATTTGAAATTTTCGTAAATTCAGCGGTCTTCATTTACAATCAAGATCTAGTTTTAAGACAAAGAAATCATTAAGAAAAGAAATCTATATCATCAGTGTTGTAGTTTTGCAATGTTACCATTAGTTTGTGTTTTTTTAATTTAAAAAGTTCACCGAAAATGAGTCCTGCTTCATTTTTAAGCGTATTTTCCCCATCGGAGAAAAATCTAAAAATATTGGAGCTATTTCTGAATAAACAATATTGTTTAAAGTTTGACTCATTTGTTTCGACTACAGAGGGTCGGACAGACCGAAGGGCAAACGGACTGACAGAAAGACGAAGAGACGCTGTACAGTATGTACAAAATAGCGTGCAAAACACGTGCAGAATGGCTGTTATATTTTGTACATATTGTACATAGTAGCTTACTGAATATTTTTTGTTTGTTCTGTATTTGAATTGGTGAGTCTCCGTACATATAAATTTATGATTATATCGAATACTATTCTTTATTCTTACTATGTTTCACAGTTATTCGAATTTACGACATTACAAGAATTTATAACATTATATGAATTTTTTGATAACCACACATTCATACTCTTGGCAAAATATGGATTATATCTCCTTATTTTTACTGTTTGTAGCCTGAAGATGAGGGAAAATATATTTCTCGAAACGTCACTGTTTAAAATTTCATCTTTGAACCAGGAAATCTAAATAAAAACTTTTCGTCTGTTATGAATGACAGACAATTTTATTTCAAGTGTTAGAATATCATAAGAATTTGTTAATTTTTGTAGCAAGGGATATGTTCGGCTGTTGGATCAGCCATAGCTCGAGTGCCATGTGTTTCGGCTGCCGTATCACACAGTACTCAGAAAGTTAGCGTTCCAGTTATGTACCTGTGTTTGATCGCATGTGGATAGTTGTGTTTGGTTTTTGAGATTTATGGTTTTAATCATGTCATAGTTGTAAGTAATTTTGTTTACCTTTCTTTATTTTGGTTTTTAGGTTGTGGTAAATTTATTAATTTAAGTTTTTTAATTAATTTATTTTTCTTTGCAAGTTTAAGAACGCATGATCCGTCAACCATAAAGCGTAAGAGTGGTAAAGTGCTCTACACTGGGCAAAACAAATTATTATTCATGTTTGTAACTAATAAACTATTTTGAACGGGATTCCCACTAAATGTCTAACGGGAGATGACTGTGTGCTTTTTCTGAGAGAGGCAGCTCGGCTTTCTGTGATTGAGATCAGTTTGTTCCCTTGCTCCAGATTTATTTTGTCGTCAAAGGAACTTTAAATATTTTGTTCGGTAATCAAAATGTATTATTCCTCTACATTTAAAAGGGAAACAAGAGCCTTGGCCTTTTTGCAACTGCATGTAGTGGGCATGAATATTGAATATTGGTGTGAAATAGCAGTGCAATTTAAAATTAATATTTCTTCCGGATTTCTTATGACGTTTCGAAGCACAAATGGGACGTGAGAAGCTCAACACAAACGTTTCCTGTGTATCGGATTCTCAAAGAAATAGTTTTAGATTTGAGGAAAGGCAAGAAAATATGCTTAGATAAAATTGGAAAGGTTTGAGACAAACTACTTTAGCGAAAATCTATCGTTCCGCCCCATTGCGATCGTCGTCACCTTGCGACCTTCGAGCGGGTAACTTAAGATTAATACAGTACACCATAAAGCGCGTTTGGCATCACTGTTGTTATAAGAGATCGTGCCGAACCGGTAGGCTAGATCGCTAAAGCAGTAGTGCCGTGGCGATCTTGGGTAGAAGGATCGTGAGTTCGAATCCCTCCTCGGGCGTGTTTGTGTGCGTTTCGTGATTGTATGTGCTGTCTATATGGAATGTGTTTGTGTGTACCTTGCGGTTGGCGTCAGGGACGACATCCGGCTGTAAAACATTTGCCAAACCCGTATAAAAAAGGCGTGTGTAAAAATTAATAAAAATGAGCCCACGCCCATTAGCGCCGGCCAGGTAGAACAGGAAAAGGCAAAAGAAGAAAAAGAATAAGTTATAAGAGACCGTACTTCATTCTTAACTTCGGACGCGCCATAGCTTATTTGGCCTGTCTGAACTTTCTTTCGACACAGGTATAGACAATGAGGCGATTTGTAGACTACAGCTTAATTTTCACCCTAGTCGAGAACCGAACTCGAAACCACCTCACAGAAAGCTATAACGCTGACCATGAGGTACCAAAGGGACTGCAATTTGAATGATTAATCAAATCAACATTGTGCACTGAAATACAAATAACGAGTTTCAATGACAGGGAAATATAAGACCGAGATTGAACGTATGATCTATAATTCAGTTAATTACATTAATTGACTGTCATTTCGTGCATTCAAATAACTTTTCACAGAATTCGAATGTAGTAGCTCGGAGTAGTTACAGTGTTTGCATGTAGTGCTCGGAGGTTAGCGCAGCTTTTCACTGAGTGATAGCATTAGGACCTATTTTTCCTTGGGGCACATGTTATGATCTATTTATATCGACTCTTTACAATGAATCCGTCTTTTCTAGGTGGAAGGTTTTTTTTACAGGGATAAACTTCAATAAGTCAAAGAAGGCATTGTTTTTGAAACCTCGATAGAGAAAGAAACAAAAAGTATTTAGTTTTTCTTACTACGCACAATGACATTTTTTACCTCGCCTTTCTGCTTAATAAAAAGGGGAGTCGAAACAGTTATAGAAATGATTATGTTTTGTATTTCAATATTATTTTAAAAGTTCTGCAGATAGAAAATAATAATTCTGTACGTAACAATCTCTTTTGCCCGGCACATTCAATATTTTTAACCGAAGAAATGTACACACTGCTTCATTTTCATTTCCTCAACACTAGTTTCGTAATAATTTCTGTACTAAGTACGATACCACAGATGGCAACATCGGTGGCAACGAATTTGCATGTCCATCTTTCTTCAAATTCCCTTACACTAATAACTTTATTCTCTATATTGGTAGTAAATTTCACAATTACTTTAGTTTTTCAATATTTGTTAGGAAATGATTGGATATTCCAGTTACCAAAATAATAATAATTCAACTTGCAAGTTCGTTATCATTCAGCTTTGCTGCAGGTAAACCATGTAAAGTCGATCGTGTTCTTATGTAGTTACACCAGCCGCTAGTTGACTTGAGAAATCAAAAGCGTCACCTTTATTAATATTATTACAATTAGTACTATTATTATTATCATTATTATTATTATTATTATTGATATTTGATTTATGTTCATCTTAATAGGTTTATCGTTTAGTAAATTAAATATATTCGTTAATTTTACACAAAATAGTTAATTATCAGAACATGAAATCAATTACTGAAATTGGGGAATGATATTCTACCTACATTTGACTGATGTATTATGAAATATCAGCCTCGTCTTTTACTTGCAACGTCTTTCGCAAGGATAAATATGGCCAAAATCACGTTGGTTCGACATTAGTTGACTAACGAAAGATATATAAAATATTTAACATAAATAATAAGAATGAATCAAATAAATGATTAATGTAAATCACATTTAATGTAACTATATTAAAAATATGAAATAAAACGTCAGTTGTAAGGTCAACTAATTCAAGCAAAACCTCATCTAAATCATATGAGACTCGTTTTTGCAAGTTTCAAAATGTATAAATATTATAAACCTATGTAATCTATCACGTTTCTTCACTTTTGCTAAGAAGTTATGTTGGCATAGTTTTGTTAATTACTTTAATTGTCCCATGCAATAAAGCCCACGTTTTCCCTTTGTAACACCAATGCTAACACCACACATCGCGTTATAAAATTGAAAGGAATTTATATTCAATTCCAAGTTGTACAGTAAGCTCTCCACTTAAGTGCGCGGTTAATTATTTTATTGTTCCCACTTTAACGCTCGTATTAAACCGTGCTAATATGATTTTGTGCAAATTTCAAATGCGTTTATTTCAAGTAAATACTTAAGTAGGGATTTGGACAACAATTGCTATGATGGAATCAATCAAAGCTTATGTTCAAAATTCAAAATTACTCCGATAATAAGTCTTTATAATAGTTTGATAATCATACGGTTTTATTTATCACACAACAAATTAAAACAATGTGAATTTACTTTTATGATACGCCAGAGATTATAACAGCCAAATACCAAACCCTCAACTTCAAAATGTTTCCCGGCTGTAACGTTTACTGACGATGATTTCATGGAATACGTACATTAAGTCCTTTTATCGATATTTTGCAAGAAAAAATTTATTATTGGGTTTAACGAAACTTTTTATGAAAAAGAAAATATTTCACTTCTTTTCAATATTTTGGTAATATTTCCTATTCTTTTATCATTATTATCTGCGCATAAATGAAAACAACGCTGAAACATGTCCTTATTAGTAATACCATCATGAACAGAAAATTAATTTTGTTTTACTTTTTCATATGCATCCGTACCCGACTCTAAGCCCAGGGATTTTAAAAAAATTCTTGAAAATTGGGACATTTTCAAAATGATTTAAAAACATCTCCATTACAAAATTATTTTAAGAATGGAGTGAAATACACATTCAAAGATGGTACAGGAACAATTTTCATTGTCACAATTGAATTTTTCGAAATTGGAAAAGTTACCAATTTTTTTAAACCTCCTCGAACAACTACATTTTTCAACGTAAAGATTTTTCTTTAAGTGCTGTTAATTCTATAACATAAATGTTGGTAAACATATATCATAGGTTTCGTGTGGCACGTTCATGTGTTATCCAATGGAGAAACAAAGGAGGGTTGTTGATCGTAACTAAGTTGTAATGATTTTCTGTCTTGAATAAAACGGAATATCTCCTCACAAAAACCCCTTGTATTTATTGGGTAAAAGCTACAGTAATACGTAAATAGATAAACTGAGCTTGTTCTCCAACAAACTGGTAGCAGAGCGATGAACAGAAACATGGCAGAAGGAGCGAATATATCATTCGGGAAGATTGAATTATTAACAAACGCAAATTAAAATCTGTGGAGTATCAAATCTGTGGAGCACTTGTAAAATCGAAACATCTATATGAAGATGTGCTACAGAAAGAAGAACCGAAGATAATCCTTGGAAACGAAGTAAGTGAAAGAAAGTGACAAGAGTGGACGTATAAAAATGATGAGGTAATGGGGATGTTAATTCTAACTCTCTCAGAAGAACAACTGTTAGCGTGCAGGGGAATAAATAATGCAAAAACCTTGTGGGAAACATTAAAGAAAAGACATGAGAGAATTCACAAACATAGGTTAATTTCGTTGAAGGCAAAATTAGCCAGAATAGAAAAACAAGAAAACGAGACAATCTACGATTTTCTAACGAGAGCAACAGGCTTGTCGTGCGAAATAAATGAATTGGGGGCTAAAATTGAAGAACAGGAGCTGGTGCATTACAATCATTGACGGTCCATCAAAGACCTACAGCGAAGTGACGACTGCGTTATACGCAAATTCGGACGTTAACTTTGAATCAATGAGGGATAGTTTGTTAAAGTACGAAAAGAAATGCGTTAGATCATGTGTAAACAAGGATGCAATGGTATATTAGGCAAAAGAAATCCAGAAAATAAATTGCTTTGTATGCGGGAAACGAGGCCACACCGCAAAAAATTGTTGGCATAGAAAAAGCGGATACGAAAACAAATCCCAAGAAGAAAACAAACCTAAAAATCTGCATAAAAACTATTACAATCAAAGCAGCGAAACCTTTGCAAATCAGGAAGAAAGAAAATTAAATAATCGAAAACGCAGTTCATCCAAGTACCCGAAAAACAGGCAAGCAATGGTAGCAAAAGAAAAAGAAACCGCGTCGAGCGACGGAAGGAAAAATTAGGTGGCTCTTGGATTCTGGTTGCACATCGCATATAACGTCGAGAGACGGTCTACTGAGGAATGAGAAGTCATCGCGAATCGAAATTGTGACCGCAGAATCAGGAAGAAAAATATGTTCGGACGCTGTCGGAAACGTTGTTGGATACTGTAGCACTAAATCAAATGAAGGTCAATCTAGAACTAGTGGTGCTACAGATAGTTTTCTATTTCCTTGGGTCTTCGCTAGCTATTCCGAATTGCCACAAACCCTTTCTTGCCAGGTGTCATCTATCACCGCCAAAGGTACATTTTTTTGTCATTTTCTTAATTTTTCGGTTTCTTATTGGTAGAACGGAAACATTAATTTTAGAATATTAGAGAAAAAAACTTAGACGTACATGGCAATTTTCTTTTAAAAATTATGTGCCGTTTAAGAGAAAATGGCGTTTTAGCACTACTAAAAATGCGAAATTTGAAGCTCATTTTCACAGAAAAGTTTTGAGTTTTCAAAATACTTTATTTTAAGTTATTTGAAGCACTTACACTCACAAATATAATGTTTACAAATTGCTGGTAATGTGCATATTAAAGATGTGAGAGATCTTTAAAAAAAATTACATTTATATAATTTTTGAAAAAACAAAAAAATAACTCAAAATAAACTTTACGTCATATTAAAGAGTGTAATTATCACTATCTGTTACAAAAGTTTCAAGAAAAAATTTGCAGCCACATATGAGAAAATAGCGTTTGAGCATTTCTGAAAATGCCGAAATTTGAGCTACTTTTCACAGAAAACGGTAGTGTTTTCGAGAAACTTTAGGTGACATTATTATTGCATATGCATATTATTGCGTATTATTGCATATATACTCGTAAATATAAAAATGTGAAAAAATCGCCGTTAATGTAAATATTAACGACGTGAGAGAAGTCAAAAATTTACATTTTTGTAATTTTTGAAAAAACCAACCGATAGGCCAATATGGCTTTTATGTCATTAATAGAGTACATTTACCACCATCCCTACCAAAAGTTAAAAAAAAATTTGGAGCCGTTTTTGAGAAAATCTGGTTTTTGTATTTTTTTAAAATTGCACATATTGCACGCAATATTGCACGAAAACTACTAAAATTTAGAAAAAAATTTACATGACCTTTATGAAAGAACTCAATATGCAGAACAAATTTTATTTGAAGAAAAAATCTTTATCTTCAATTTTGTAGCTGGAGAAAGACGCCGGAAAAAATTCAAACTTTCACAATTTTCAAAAATTTACAGTTATCCGTGAAAATCGGACCTAAGCCATGTTAAAAAGTGTATTTTACTCTATTCATACAAGAAATTTAAAGAAAAAATTTGGAGCCGTTTTCAAGAAAATTTTGAAAGTCCCCGGGGGGCTTCATATAAAGTACCCCCAAATTTTGAAGAATCTTTTTCAAAATCTCAAAGCTTCGACTAGAATCAGATCGACCGGGGAATGTCCATTTAGGAAGAAATCGTACGTATGGTTTAGGCGCTAGCAGTGTTCACAGACGGACAGACAGACGGACAGACGGACGGACAGACAGACGGACGTTTTCCTTTTAATTGGGTTTTCGGTATCTAGGACCTAGAAAACAGGGTTTCTGGCTACACCACGTGTTAGGAGATTTTTTTTCTTAATTTAAGAACTGGTTTTATCCACTTATACGTTTTCACGGCCCGGCAATTACTTTTTTCCCCGAAAATTGGCCATTTTTTCGCGCAGCATTACATAACTTTCCCTATACTACGTATATCACTCCGTGTATACGTACGTATACGGGAAAGTAAAAATGTGTAGAAATAAATTAGAGGCCTTGAAGATTTTCCGAGTGAATACAAAACATGTGACAGTTGTTCGCAGGGAAAATTTACTAGACTTCCATTCAAAGAGGTAGACGTTGAAAGTGTTTCACGTGTTTTGGAGAGACTGCACGTAGATTTATGCGGTCCTATGCCGGTGACTTCACTGGGAGGGAGCGGATATTTGTTGTTGATTGTTGATCAACACAGTCGCAGATATTTTGCCGAGTTCGTGAAACACAAACACGAATGTGCAGATAGGTTAGTGGAATTTATTCAAAGAAGGGAAAATGAAACGCAGTGTAAAGTGTAATGTGTTAGGACTGATAATGGAAAGGAATTTATCAATGCGACTCTTCAACATTGTTACAAAAATAAAGGAATTAACTGTGAAAGAACGGTACCGTATACGCCACAAAGCAACGGAATTGCTGAAAGGGCTAATCGGACTGTTTTAAATGCCACAAGGACTTTGTTAATAGATTCCGGTTTACCATTGAGATTCTGGGCGGAGGCTGCGCAAACGACTGTATATGCCTACAACGTTACCCCCAAGAAACATGGAAATGGTAAAGTTCATTGAGAGTTACGGTCTGGAATCAAACCCACGGTGTCACATGTTAGAATATTTGGCTACAAGTTTTTCTTTAAAAATACGAAGCCAAATACGAATAAATTGGAGAGAAGAGGAAAATGCGTTATCTTCGTTGGATATTCGAGATATCGCAGAGCTTACCGAATATTTGACTTGGAAAGCAATGACATATATGAAACGAGAGTTGTAGTAGTTATTGAGTCGGAGATGGGATATAAATCATGGGACATTTCGAAACGGGAAAATCTAAACTATTTGGATTACGATCTTCTTGGCGGCGAATCCACTGATAAAAATTGTGAAAACTGCCCAACTGAGAATAATGATGTGTTGGTGAACTTTCAAGTAGGACAGAAAATTAATAGTGATTCTATCTCAGATGTCTCTCAAAATGTCTCTCAAATCAATGAAGAAACTGAAGAAGAAAACAATCACACGAAGAATACTGTTACAAATAACTCAAACGATTCTGGTACTGAAGCAAGGATTCGCAAATCGTCTAGAACGAGACGCCCTGTTGTAAGGTATGATGCTGCTGCGAACATGGCTGTGGAGACAACCCCCAAAACATATCAAAACGCGATGAATGGACCCGACTGCAATAAATGGGAGAAAGCAATAAAACAAGAGTTGCAGTGTCTGCAAAACTATATTACATGGGATGTATTAGAACGGCAACAATCAATGAACGAAAATATTCTACGAAACAAATGGATATTTAAAAGAAAGTACGTGGAAGACAAGGTGAAATACAAAGCGAGGTTAGTAGTGGATGGATCCAGACAAGTGAGCGGAAGAGATTTTGAGTGTGCTTAGAGTCCAGTGATGAGGCTGGAAACGTTTCGCATTTTACTTTCTGTGGCTGCAATGAACAATTATCATGTGAAGTACATTGATGTAGAAACTGCTTATCTAAACGGAAAATTGGAACGCGACGTTGATATGAAAATTCCAGACGATGTGAACGTAGAGGGAAATAAAGTTTTAAAGCTGAAGAAGAGCTTTTACGGCCTACCTGAAGCCGTAAGATGCTGGTTCAAGAAATTATGCAGGATTCTCAAGCTTTGTGGAATAGAATCATGTAAAAAGTGACCCTTGCGTGTTTGTGAACGCTAAAAATAAGGATTTTTTGATCATTGGTTTTTGTGTAGACGATTTTGTCATCATAGGATAGAATATAACTCTCATTGACAACTTGATAACGAATTTAAAGAAACATCTTACTTTAAAGGTAATGGATGGCGATTTGAATGAATCGTTTCTGGGTATAAGAGTTGTAAGAAGGAATCGTGGTTTTTTACTAGATGAAGAAAAATTTATAGAAGAAATATTATAAAGGTTTAAAATGAATGAATGTCACCCCGTAAGTACGCCTGGAGTAATGGGAGTAAAAATGGGTGACTTTCAAAACTTCGATAAAGTCAACGTCAGTTTATACCAAGTAATGCTGGGTTGTCTGGGATACCGTGTGGATGCCACTCGTCCAGATTTGGCCTACACTTAGAGCAAGTTATCTCAATATTCGAGGGATCAAAGAACTATTCATCTGCAAGGCATTAAAAGAGCGTTAAGGTACTTGAAAGGAACCAAACACGTTAAATTGAAAATATCCGAAGAACAAGGTGTTCTGATTGTATATTCAGACGCTAACTGGTGCGTTACTAAAGATAGTAAATCATTCGCCGGATACACGATGATGCTAGGAAAATCATTGATTAGTTAGACATGTAAGAAGGAGAAAATGGTCGCATTATCAACAATGAAGTTTGAGTTGATTGGAATTTGCGAGGTGATCTGCGAGGAGAAATGGATTGTATCACTCATCGAGGACATCGGCTTCCAGAAGTTGGTTCGTCGACCAATACAAGTTTTTACTGATAAATCAATTACAGACTAGACTAATAATCTCAAAATGTCTGCCAGAAATAAATATGTTATAAGGAAATCTAATTTCGTGAAAGAAGATATTGAAAATGGAGAAATAATTATAAAACATCACAGATCTTATGACATGACTGCGGACATCGTGACCAAAAACGTCGACAAAAATACGTTAAGTCGTCATATGTTATCATTGGGGATGTTGGTATGAGAATTATATTTTCGTACACACACGAAAGGGGGGGGATTTGTTGGTAAACATATATCATAGGTTTCATGTGGCACGTTCATGTGTTATGAAATGGAAAAACAAAGGAGGGTTGTTGATCGTAACTAAGTTGTAATGATTTTCTGTCTTGAATAAAACGGAATATCTCCTCCAAAAAACCTCTTATATTTATTGGGTCAAAGCTACAGTAATACGTAAATACTCGTAGATAAACTGAACTTGTTCTCCAACATATGCAACTAATTCTTTAATTAATGTCAGGTTCAGTTTTAAATTGTTCGTATTTTTAGGTGATTTGGATTTTAAAATAAGCAACATTAAAAACAAAATTTTCTGAAAAGCGGTTCCAATTTTGTTTTCTTTTAACATTTTGTTCTGAGAGTGATCAATGCCCTGATTAACACTTCATAGGTTTAGATTTTCAAAAATTATAAAATGTACATTTTAAAGAATTGTTGAGTATGCAAAGTTCCAAATAATTATAGACAGTCTTAATCATCACATATTTATTGTCTTGACAACGTTTCAGAGACTATATGTGTCTCCATCATCAGGCCATTAATTATAATATGTCACAATCTATAAGATAAATAATAAAATTACAAATATCAAATCTTCAAATATCTACAAACTTGCATTAATTTTTATATACATTATACTAAAAAATAATAAATTAAAGGAAAGTACGTAGTAAAAAATTTGAATTTGATTCATTTTAAAGAAATGTCATTCACGTCGTTATAGTTTACTGACATTCTTTACACATTGAATGTCACACATTCATTACACATTACACCTTCTTTACACATTTATTGTCTTTTTATATAAAAGCCCTTCAAATGATTTTTGACTAAGTTTCTCGAAAAATCGACATTTTCTTTGAAAATGAGTTCAAAATTGTGCTCTTTCAGAAACGCTCCAACATTTTCATCAGTACTGCTCCAAATTATTCAATGGAAATTGGCATTATCTACAATATCAGGATTTTCTGTCCTGATATTCATAATGTTGTGTTTTTTCTACTATTTTAGAGCCAAAAATAGAGAAAATGTGAATGTTTCATGATTTCTAAAAAAACAACTATTTTCTCAATATAAATATTAAATGAAAGTAAGTAAACCATTCACTGATACATGCTGTAAATATTATATTCTTCAACATGTGTTGTAGAGCTAATAAATATTTAGAGAATTTTTCATTACTTAAAAGCATTACTCATTCAATGCCTCAAAGAACATTAAGTGCTGTCTGTTCATAAAAATGTCAGTTTTAAGTTTATGTCATGTTTATCAAATTTTTACATATCATAACCGCAACATTTCTATCGTTTGTACTTACTATTTCATTTATCTATTGTATATTTAAAGCCTTGAAGCTGGCCAAAAACATTATCGAAACGTTGGCACTCTAAAAAAGGAGCAAAACTTTTATTGACCTATACCCACGACACTTCACATATTGCATAACTGTAACAAAATTACAAATGGTACTACCGAGTGAGTCGGCCTTCTGAGTCAGGGATTGTGTCCAGCCCTAGTTTGGGGACACTATGGCAGGCCAGGAGGTGGGCTCGAAACCCACGTAAAACACGTTTTAATTTTTGCCTGTTGCGTGGGTAGTTATTCCGAGTCCCTCCTACTTTATATCTATAACCGTAATCCTTTCGTACTATCTTTGCCTGACAGATAACAGTGAGTGAAATGTGTATGTAATTGAAGAACTGGATCCCTACATTCAGAACAATTATTCAAGTAACGAGATGAGGCCAAGAGATTCTGCAGGTAAATGGGCAAAGATGCAGGGCCGAGAAATATATATGCAACGTTGGTGAAGTGCGAATGTGCTCTTCATTGAAAATGTTCCCAGAGGAACGGTGTGCATGCGAGAGTCCCTGGTTAAGCGCCGATGTACTGTAACAAGTGGGATTACGGTGGGGCAAAACGATAAGCCAGCACCAGCTGAAGAGAATTGGAAACTAACTATACGAGAAAGTCTCTGTCATTCTGTAGAATCACTTGTAAAAGGATATTTGTAAAAGGTAATCATTTTGAAATGTTAGATCTCCGAAGGAGGGCTATGAAGCCAAAGCTAGGAGTGTGCCTAGAAAGTACAGATTTGCATCTTTACTCTATTAATTCTTAGGTTTTAAGAAACATTTTTTGACTCGGTTTTCAGTTGCAGAAAGGTTGATTATCACACATCTCAAGAAATCATCATCCACTTTATCTCAATAAATCTTCAGAAAATTAGCTCGTTCTTCAGTTCTAAAAGACAATTAATTAGGAAGAAATAATGTAATGTTGCGACTAAGGCACCGAGAATAACCTTTACTTTTTCAAAATTCTTTGAAGATCAGATTCATCTCCAAATGCAAGCACTTTAATTACATTATTCCTTCAGATATTTTAATTAACTTGGCATGATATTTTGCAAGGCGTAATTCTAGGAAGCGCAAGAGAGTAAATATTTTTCTCTGGCTGTCCCTGGAGCCAAAAAAGAAAAGTTGTGGCGAGGGTTGCCCAAGAGACGGACCATCACAGCAGCTGGGTTAGAGGGAGTGGTAGGGTGAGAGCCGTGACGGAGGAGGGGAAAGGAGGTGGGGGGAGGCTTAGGAGAGAAGGTTGCTTCTGGCCCGCGGGATTTCTTTCTGGAGATTACCGCTGAAATATTCTACCCGCAGAGGGAAGAGACGGTAGCAAAATCAGCGTAGGTAGCGACAACGATGCTGCCGGTGGCCACGGAAGTTATACCAGAGTTCACCGTCTTCGCTGTTTTGCTCAAGGGCTGGCTTCAAAGAAACTGGAGGGCAAAGACTAAATGTAAATACAAATCTGTTTGAAAAAAAAACGAAGAAAGTTGAAATACGAAATATATTGGGGGCTATTTCTGGAAGTACGTTGTGTTCAACTGTACCGTTGAGGCATTGGCTGTTGTTCCTTACAGACTGATTAGCTTGAGCGGTGATATAGACGATTGACATGTTTGATCCATATTTTTGCTCAACATATGCTGCACTTGTTTTCTATAAGTTTCAAAGTAGACGCTGCAATATTTTGCTATTGCAATGTATTACAGTTCACATGCTACTATTCACGCGATTGTTAGTCACGTTTTACGCTACGCTCTGCAAAAATGTTAATAGATAAAAGACTTTCTCGCGAGTATGGGTTTATTCAATGTCCTAGTTTGGACTTCGTTATCAACTATCCTATTGTTAAAAGGTTCTCCGTCACGTTTGGGCATGCAATCGCAATGGTACTGTCTTGGAGAAATTTGATTTACTGGTCCGAGATAACGTTTAAGTAATAATTCCTGTCGATATTTCACAATTCTTGGGACAGAATTTGCAGCTAAGTTGCGCGTAATACCTGAGAGTCCTGCGGGTTGCATAAAGCTTCTCTCCCTCCGTCCGTATTTCCGTCTTACAGTTGTCCGCCTGTGACCAACGCCAGGTACCTATTAGCCAGAATTTTCACCAAAATTAACATTTCCGATCGACATGGCTGATGTCATAGCCGCATAAATTAAAAACGGATATCTGATTTTTGGCAGTACCTTTTTATGAAAACTCAAATACACTATTTCAAACTTTTCTCGAAAATGGTTTCAATTTTTTAACATTTTTTGCCTCAGAAATAGCAAAGAACGCTTGTAAAAATGTCGGACATCCTGTTTTTTAGTTGAACACTGAATTTTCGATGATTCCAAAAGCTTAAACTTTTTGGCGTGTTCTTACTACTACAGAACTGACGATAGAGACGCGTACCTTTCTCGTAAACGTATGTACTCGTATGTACGGAACAATATAAGTAGTATAGTAACTTTTAGTTGTATGACATGCTGTGCAAAATTGAATTCCAGATTTTAACGAAAATACACCTATTGAGTCCCCATGATACTGAATAAGTAAGGTGTTTGTAAAATGTCCGGCCATGTCCGTCCGTCCGTCGTTCCAAAATTTTTCCCAGGAGGAACTAGAAAATACTGATCACTTCGCCAAAGCTTGTCCAATTGTTGCAACGTTTGTATACATGCATTGGCATGGGAAGGACTACAAGTATAGTTAACTTCAATATCTTCATATCTTTAACGCATTCAGGTTTAGGTGATGGAGGAGACAGATGCGAAGGTGGGGGTGGTAAAGGAGGTTAAGGTGAAAGCGGAGGAAGAGGGGAATGCAGGAAAGGAGTTTGTGGAGGTGGAGAAGGAGGAGGACACCGGAGGACGAAGGCGGAGCCAGAGGTGGCGTTGGACGCACCTTTTCATTGCGGTGCGGTACGGCGCCTCATCCTCCTTTCAAACCCCGGGACGGCGAGGCTTGTTTGTAATTCTTTTGTGGCGCCAGTCAATGGGACAGAGGGCTTCAAAGTGGCGCGAGCCGACGCCGCACGGCAGAAGGGCGGCGATGAAGGGAAGCCCTGAGGTTGATGGAGATGGTGATGGAGATGGGGATGGTAAGGGAAGAGAGGAGTAACCACAAGAAATAGCGGCAATGAGTAGGGAATACGACATTCGTGGATTAGAGTGTTCAGTGTTGATGAAAGAACGACGATATCTGCGAAAGATATACTGAAGGTGCTGATGGCGTCGCGATTAAGAATGGCAACAGTTTTATAGTGATTGAATTATAAGTAGGGTGGATAAAGAATAGAGAAAATATATAGTAGAGGGAAAGAGTGTATAATAGAGTGTTGTTGGAAGCGACGGTGCAGGAAATGGAGAGACATGACATTAGCATATGTTTTTGAAGGATAGGTAGCAGTGAAGTCGCAGTAGCAGTAGAGAAGCAGTAGCAGGATAGGTGTCAGTTTCAATCGTCGGGGTGCATCGTCTCGTGACCAAGGCAGAATATGGTGAAATACGAAATAATGAAATAACGCCAACGGCGAAAAATTCAATCGCCGAGGTTTTGATGACAGACGTGGAGGAAATAGGAGTATAGGATGGGAGAAATTCCAAAGCCCATAATGAATATAGTCGTAGAGAAAGAGGTGGTGGGGGGAGTGCTGATAAAATTAGTGGTAATAGTGTATAAGCACTGCTGGTAGAAGTAGAGGTGGCGATGGTGCTTTGCATCAGTTGCGGAAATGGCGACGGTGAATATTAATGCAATATCAATAGCAGTGGTGAGTAGCATCGCGAGCAAAACTGAGTCAATGATAGTACACATAAATATCACACAACGCTTACGACGTAATACACTGATGCAAGGACGATACAAAAATAGATATTTTTAGCGAAGGCTGAATAACTGAAAGAGCTGGGGTAATCAATGTGTTTTGGATGTAGTGCCGACGCCGCCCGGCTAGAAGTTCAAAGGTGGGACAGAAAAGAGGGAGCCCGGAAGACCAGCGATGCTGTTGCTGCTCCGGCAGCGGCAACAAGCGAGGTGGATGGGACGGCATCGGCGCGGACTGCAGTCGAGTGAGAGGCTTTGGCAGACTTTTGCCTGAGGTGGTGGCGGGAATTGTGCGGGAATAGTTCGGAGGGAGCGGGGGGAGGAAAGGGAGGTGGGGAGGGAAGAGATGGGGTGACGATGAAAGAGGTGGTGTGGGGAGGAGGTGGAGGTGCGTGAGGATCAGGGTGGAGTGGGACGGAGCGGGGTAGGGCAGACCGAGGGGGCTGTGGTTTCTGACTGTGCGCTGTTGAGAGCTTCTGTCGGCGCCAGGGGCGCGGAAAAAATTAATATTTACAAATACTCCCTCAAAGGCTAACAAGGGCCGAGGGCGGACAGGTGCACTGCCTGGAGCGCCAGCGCCGGAAGCGACTTTTTACACCGGAAGTTCACACGCCTCGTTACCTAAAAGGGAATGAGCTATGCGGTGTGAGAGCACGGGATCCTGTGCAGTGTCCTTTATAGTTATGAATTCACTGCGTTGCTACGTCCTTTCTAAAATGTATATTTCACTACAAAAATGTGTAATTTAATATTTTTTCAAAAATTAAAATAATAACGTATCATATGACACACTTCCTCTTTCTTATAGACCACTTTTTAATGTGCTCTCACATATCAGAATTATCCAAATCATTATTAATACTGATTGTTACAGTTATTGGCATATGGATAATTGTAAATATTGAAATATTGTATATATTCAACGTCAATGAACTGAAAGAGTCTTAAATCATGTAAAATTTTCTAGAGGCGGAGAGAAGTGAGACATTTTTATGAAGTCCAAAAAATACAAAGAAAAAACACGGAAAGGAAACATTTTTCAATTTTGTATTTCTTTAATTCAACTCCATTACTAGAATACTGTTACGTATCAAATTTTAATGAGAGCAATAATTATGGAGTTTGTTCATGTGTTGATAATACAGAATTTAACGTAACACTGTTTAAAAAATCCGTCATTCGAGTAATCGCTCGAACGTTCACAGACTATTATTATAAAAAGGAAGCAATTTACGAGTCATAAATTAAGTCTTTGCTTCATTACTCAAATCACACTGCAGCAAATTGCGCGTGTTTCATTTAAAACATTCTCAAACTTCTATCAAAAGCACATGCCTCATTTTCTCGCCTTTACTTGAGTACCAGTCGGTGATCTAAATTCCTAATTACGACTTCACGAAATCCAACAGCTTCTAAGCGACAATTATCCTTAGGCAGCGGAAACTTCTTCTACACCCAGGCCAATTCCGCGACCGCGCCGTATTGTGGGGCGGTGCAGAACGGAGAAGAAGGACGCGTCGTAATCACGTGATTGGCCAGCTGCGGAGGCCGCCGTCTTCATTAAAAATTAAGACGCGACAGCTCCCCCTTCCTCGCTGTTCCTCGGCGTCGGCGCTCCAAGTTTTAATGACGGAGTTGAGCGCTTTCTCGGGAATTCTAGCCGGCTCTTTCGACACCCACACTTCCTCCTCCTCCCTTCCCTTCCCTCTCCATCTCCTCCCTTCATCACCTCCTGCTCACTCCTCCGTCCTCTCTTATCTTCTTTTTTCCACCGTCGTTCGTCGTCATTGCCATAATTCTTATTCGGAATACCGCTCTTCCTTCTACTACTCCTCTTCTATTTCTTACCTTTCTTTCTTGTTCCCCTTCCTCCTCATCCTTCTCCGGCTGTTAACTCCATCTCCACCGTTGTTCGTCGTCGTTGTCACCTTGTTCATTCGACACACCGCTCTTGCTTCTCCCCTACCCCTCTACTCCGACTTCCTCTTCCTCTGCTCACCCTCTCCTTTGCAGCTGCCGCCCACGCCACCGTCGTTCGCTGTAGTCGTTGTCACTGGGCCGGCGGCACTCAGCTTTCTGTGGTCATGCTGCGCTACCGCAGTCGGATCTTATCCCGAAGTGACAGCGTTAAGGGACCACAACTTTGCTCGAAGTTGTTTACGAATGCCAACGAAAGGTATCAGGGTACAGCCGTTTTATGTTTCGATTAAAATGCAAGAATTTGAAGATAATACGGGAGCCTGTGACGATGAGCGTAATGGTTGATGGTTTGACAAGTTGGATTCATAACTAAATAATAACGATTGTGTAGCTTTCTTTGCATATTTTTGGAATGATATTAAAAGTACAGAAATTTCATTTTCAAATTTTTTAAGTTTCAAATTTTAGCGGTTAATATATTAATAATATTTTGCCTAATTCTTCGAAAATACATGGGTAATTACCATAAAAATAAAAGAAAACGATTGGTAACACATACGTTTACCATCTAATGATTTTCTTGCTATGTAAACATCCCAACACTTGTTCACTTGCATTAAAGTTACGTCTATAACTAGTGGTGCTACAGAATGGCACAGACTTTCTAGTATTATATTTTCTTTGGTCTGGACTAGGTATTTGGACTCACCACATACTCTCGCCAGCTGCCATTTATCACCGCCAAAAGTACATTTTTTCACATTTTGTCAACTTTTGGTTTTCTAATCGTATAACCGAAATATTACTTTTAAGAATGTTAAAGAAAGTAAAACCTCGTCGAAAATGGCAAATATCATTGAAAACTTTGGATCCCTTTAAAAAATCGCATTAAGCGTTATTATAAATGCGAAATTTGACATTCTTTTCACACGATTCTTTTGAGTTTTCGAAAAATTTCAATTGAAGTCATTTGAAGCACATTTACTTATAAAGGCAACAGTGTTTAAAAATTGAAGGAAATGTGCATATCAACGGCGTGAGAGATATTGCAAAAAACTACATTTCTGCAATTTTTGAAAAAAACAAAGAAATAAAGGAAAATTAATTTTAAGTCATAGTAAACAGTGCTAATAGCCAATCCGTTGGAAAAGTTTGAAGAAAAACATTGGAGCCAATTTTGATAAGTGGCATTTGAGTGTTTCTGAAAATGCAGAATTTTGAGTTCATTTTCATAGAAAACTGTTAAGTATACGAACAAACGTATATGACATCATTTAAAGCACAAATGATCGTAAATGCAGGAATGTGAAGAAATTGCCGCTAATGTAAATATTAGCGACGTGTGAGAGATGCCAAGAAAATTACATTTTCGTAATTCTTGAAAGAAACAAAGAACAGAGCAAAATGGCAGTGCATTACATCCAATATAGTCCAATTTTTGTCCCTACCAAAAATGAAAAGAAAAAATTTGGAGCAGTTTTTTGAGAAAATTTTGTTTTTGTTATTTTTTAATATTGCACATGTTGCTTGCAATATTGGGCGAAAACAACTAAATTTTCGGAAAATATATAGAAAATAGAATGTAGAAAATCGGACCTATGCCACCTTTATAAGAGTAATTTACTCTATTCTTAAAAAAATGAAAGCAAAAATTTGGAACCGTTTTTGAAAACAAATTGAAAATGTCACAGGGACTTTATGTAAAGTACCCTCATATTTTGAAAAATCACAAAAGTCTTCAAAAGTTCAGTATTGATTTTTCTCAATGTAAATGTATGGAGAGCATACAAAAAACAGTAAACGTCACGCTAGTGCATTGATCTAATATATAGGTTTGTAGATGAAAGTGAGACTTTGGGTTTAGCATAAGTCCGAATAATGTCGATGCGATTTTCACAATTGACACCATACGTTTCAAACGTGTAAAAGAAGAAGTAAAACATAAATAAGACTTATAGTACTGAGAGCAAGTACTATAATGAAAATCAACAAAACTATTTTTAATGTATTCCATAAATTAAAAACGTATTCTTCAGATATTAGTAATAGTCGAGTCAAACGGTGTTCAAAAATGGCAAATAGCGGAAAGTTTTGGAGTAATTTTGATTTTTGGGTCCTATATGTTTTTGGGGTCGTGGGTACATGGTCGTGGGGTGGGGGAAAGTGTATTGGCAAGATGGACATGTGTAACTCCTACATGATGTTACATGTGCTTCATAAGAAATTGTTCAATGGTCATGTCAGTCCATGTATCACATGTTAAGAAATAATACAATACACAATGCCCAGAGTAATAAAATTCCATTTCTTTATTTCTATGTAACAGATGACGATGAAAGTCAGGCCGTCAAACAAAAAGATAAGTCGATGAAGATGAGGTGCATCGGGTTCGAAAATATTTAATTTACGTTTTACCTTGTTAATTACCAACTTCGCTTTTTTCGGTTGGAGTGATTCAACAGCCATCATATTTAGTAGCAGGCAACTATATTGCTTGCAACTAGTTACAATTACATAAAGGAGTGAGAGAGTTAGTGAGCGATGGTAAGTGAGGTGCCATTCTCACAGTAACATCCAAGTATTTTTGCCTTTGGGTTCGACGCGCGGTAGCGGCGCAACTGTATGTCACACAATAAACCTCTCAGTCTTAAAATATAGAAAAATTGTATAATCTTTCATTTCATACGAGGTCAATATTTACGAAAAATGCGTAGTTTCTGAGCTACATTGAAATAAAATGGGACGAATCACATTTTCACAATTTTCTTCATAAAAAGACCAAAATTCACGTTGCTCTAGCGGCGAAATGGTACGTTGGAGAAAATGTCCTTAAAAATAAAATGTAGGCAATTTTATCTTCTTTAATTTCATGTATGACCTTTATTTACGAAAAGTGGATGGTTTTTGAGCTATGTTGAAAACTTTGAAAAATGTGGGATTTTTAACATGTTTTTTGCGAAAAAAACGTGTTTCCGGGCACAAGTTTTGTTGACAAACATAATATTCGTGTTCAGCGACCCCCAAAACATATAGGACCCAAAAATCAAAATTACACCTACACTTTCCCCTACTTTCTACCATTTGACTAGACTATAATCTTTTTCATATTAATATGCTGCTTCTAAAATAATAAAACGCAAAAAAAAAATTAATAAATTGAACTACAGGAAAGCACAAGGAGCATCCCAAATTCAAATTTTATTTCCTCTTCATACTACCCTATTTCTATTTCGATTCTCACATTGAAGCTGCACCATGTGCTATCTTGCTTTCTTTTAATTTTCATTAGCAGAATAGGATGCCCACTCCAGGTGCTTATCTTTCTCTCGACTGTAAGAGCTTTTCAGCTCCTGTCTATTGATGCTTAGTTGCGTTTTCTGGAGGCATTTGGCAGAACATGAGAATGCGAAGTACTATACACTCTTGTTAACATTGCCAGGTCTTGTAAACAGGATACTTTGCTCTTTCCAATTTCGTAAGAAGTATAAGGAAATTAAACCCAAATTGCAAATAGTGATATCAATTTCACTGAATAACTGCTACTGCAATGTCTATGCTACTCATGGTACCAAAAAATGTTATTTTTCTACTTTCTCGCATAACACTTAGGTAGTATAGACATGCAATGATGAGGCAAAAAACTGCGATTTTCGATATAAAATATATTAATAATAAAAATGTTGTTTCTGTATGTAGTAAATTACTTCCTCCTACGCAATGTGCACTCAGAATCTACTGTGAGTTCTTGATACCAAAAATTTGGCTGATGGCAAAACCTCTCGGTCTCTCCTTCTGACCTTCTGTTCGTCAGTTCCTAGTAAGTTCGTGAGTAAACCTAAAGCCTAATCGTTCAGATGATTTTCTCCAAAATTTGTATTACCCCCAAATTCAAGGCCCTGCGAATTCGAAACAAATATATTGATGGACGTATTTTACAAACCTTAACATTTTTCAAAATTTTCTCAAAAAGTCTCCAAATATTTTAATATTTTTCTTCTTGGAGAGAATTGGGGGCGATTAAAAAATGGCGCAGGTAACATTTTCGTTGAACTCCCTGAATTTTTGAAAATTCCAAAAATTAACTTTACAAAATATGTACAAAATTCATGTCCGAAATTTTTTCTTTAAGAAAATTTGTTTCAAAAAATTAAATAATTAAATAAGATTATGAACATTTTTTTTGAATAGAGAAGTTGTTCTCGCTTAACATTTTACTTGAAGAAATATGATTTAAAAAATATTTTCTCAGAAATCACTGCAAATTTTTCATTTGAAATTTTTTCTCAGATTTAGCAAAATAGTCTTAAAACACAGAGATAAGTTTTGGCAACATCTTTGTATTTTCGAAAATTGCAAAAAATTAATAATAAAAAACTACAATATTAATAACGGAGTTATTTTGCTTAATAAAATCTGTTCTTAAAAATTAGGTCTCTAAATATGGTCAAACACGGTTTTAAAAAAATTTTGCAAACTTTGAAATTTCAAGTACGAATTTCCTGCACTTCGTTTGCTGAAAAGAAAGAGTCTCCTAAAACATAATGCTGCAATACTACCGTACAATGGCAACGGCAGTTTGAAATTCACAGAATTCTCTGTTTGGCGATAATATTTATAACTGTGCTGTGTGAAACCCTGTAAGCAGGTTTTGATCATTGAATTTGTGACGTTTAAAATAATTACTTTCGAATAAACGATTCAATTTCGTTCGAGATTTGATATTTACACGATGAAAGGCAACAAATTTGTAGCTCTATTTGAATGCATTCATAAAGTAGTGTATGACCTACAGCTTCTGATGTTTCATTTATAGACTTCTTTACTTTAAAACAGTTTGGTCGCTGATAATGGTATACTCATCAAAAATTTGGAAGCTCACTTCAATGTAATCAAGGCAAGTTTATGTAAAATTATTCTTGCTGATCTGTACAACGTTCTGTGAAAACGGAAACTGTCGTGACTTATTCAAATTTGTTTCATCGTAGAAGTAACAAATGACTACTATTCCTGTGAGTCGAAATAATTTCAGTTTCGCACTCCACGGTCTTAGTTTGAATTGATTTGAACGTTTTCAAGTAGTGACTGAAGTTGTAATGGTGCAGAAATTGCAATATATTATATAACATTTCTCAATAATGCGACAAAGTACGTGCTGTTGTGGCGTCATTAATTAATTAATTTTATTCCACGAATACATTTTAGAATAATAAAAGACTGTACTGATATATTTTAATTTCGACAGGAAAAGCAAAAGGTAAAATGTAACCGTCTTCTTGAATTGAAATGAAAATGTTATTATGAAACTCCTGTAAAATCAAAGAGAGATGAGATACGTTTTTTCTAAATAAAAACTTGTTTTTGAGTAAGAATCCACAAGTAAATCAAAATAAACATTTACAAGAACACGGCCTTTATCAACCACACAGATGGCATCGATAGGAAATTATGTCCATACTAGCGTACCCGTGCAAGAACTCTCGCATGTTAAACCCCACCCTTTCCCTATCCCCTTGTCTATCCTTTCCATTAAGAAGGAAAGTTGTTGGTGAAACGTGTTTATTTGTTTAAAAAATGTATAAATGTAACTTATAATGTACCTCCAGAATATCAAACAAAAACAACAATGAAATTAATGTTGGAAACAATGTTCAATAAAGGTTATTTAGTCAATAAGGATTTATTATAAAAGCATTATAGAGACATATTCTTGGAACAATTCATGCTTCTTTAAAAACATTTGAAGAAATTATTCAATCTTCATTGAGAGTTAGCTTTTAGCTTTTCTTGATAGTCACAAAGATTTTAGAAAAGGTTTTTACTCTTGTGAAAGCCAAGTACAGTAATGCGAAAATACTGGATCAGGTAAGTACAACCCTACTCTTTGCAATATTATTTACCTTTCCTTGGTTTGTTATGAGGAACAGAGCGGGTTTACGAGGGTCAGGGTGCCAGATTGTACGTGTGCGAAAATTGAAAAAATTATTTGTATACTAAAAAGTATTGGATTATTATATATGGACTATTATATGATATATTATATGATATATATATATATATATATATATATATATATGATATCATGAACTATATCGAAAACCATTGTGCCAATAAAGGCTCGAGTTGTTTAAAAATATATGCTAATTATTTTAACATATTCATAAAAGTTTAGTATTATACGAGTTAGTGCAAAAGAACATTTATAAATCTGCACCGAGTTCAGCGCTCTATTGAATTCACAAAAAAAGAGCGAAATATCTGAAGCATAAAGTTCATTCAATATTTCGGTACAATAACCGTTCGATCGCTAACGACATCTCGCCTCGCGCCCGAACGATAGCGGTGCCATCGCGGTCTTCATTTTCTGCAGCCGGTTAACCAAATCACACACACGGACACGGCGGGCAATGCAGCCGGCTATTACATCTCTGGGCTTCGCATCGAGATGGACAAAACGCAATATCCTCTCGTCCCTTCCCCTCCCCGCCCGCCCTTGCTCTGCTCTCGCACCCGCTCCCAAAAACGCGCACCTCATCACCCGCGGACAGCGGCGCAAAGTGGCAGAAAAAAAAACGGCCTTCGCGCATTTGATCCACTCAACGCCACCCCCCACCCCGCACTCATCAGCCGGAGCGCGTATTATGCGTGGCGCGCCGGCGCTGGGGAGGCGGAGGTGGGGGGGGGGGCAGGCAGCGGGACGCGACGCCGCGGCCTGTCATAAAGAATTCAACGGCTCACGGGACCGCCGTAACTCGGTGAGGGGAAAACGGCGGGATTATGCGGGTTCACGCCGCGTCATCCGTCTCCTCGGCCGGAACCGCGCCGCGCGCTCTGCAATCGATCACGGCAAAGTCGATGTTTGCGTTCCGACCGTGATTTACGCTAACATTCCGAGTGGCGAATCGATCTGCGGTCGCCACCTCCCACGCTAAGCGGCAAACAATGGGCGGGAGGCTGGGAGGAGAGGGTAGAGGACGGGAAAGGTGGTGAAGATGCAGGAAGAGGGAAAGGAGTAGCGAAGGCGTCAAGGACAAGGGCGACGAGGGCGGCGTGGGAGGCAAGCAGGGAGAAGGACGAGGGCGACGAGAGGGGCATGGGGAGGAAGTGGTGTAGGCGGCGAAAAGGACAAGGGGTGGCGGCGGCGAAAGCGGCGAGGGTGGCAGGATGGAGAGGGCGATGAGTGTGGAGAGAGGTGCGTGAAGGGTGAAGGGGACGAGGGGTGTGGGTGGCGAGGGCGACGCTGGGAGCATGAGGGGCGAGAGGGATGGAGAAGCCAGGTACGGAGCAGTAGGCAGGGCGGAGTGAGCAGGGCGGAGTGAGCAGGGGGAGTGAGCAAAGCGGTGTGTGTGGGCGGTGTGGGAGAGGCGGGAGTCACTGATGGGTTGAGCACAGAAGGTGGTAGGCAGTCCGCGAAGACCTGCTGTCGAGAATGACAAAAGACTAGGCTCTTGGCGACGCTGTCTGCCGTTCCCGATGCGCTGCTTGTCACAAAGCGTAGGCTGGAGCAATGGGAATGGAAATATCTGAGAGGCAAGCAGTTCGCAGATCACTGACGGATCGGAGGCAAACTACATGCTGTCGTCCAAGAAATACACCATGTCACTGTTTCGAATAAATTATGAATTTTTAATAAGGTTCTAAATGAAAAAAAAACATGAAGGTCGCTGAAATTTTATCATGAAATGCAACAAGTAAATTCACAAGGTTCAATTTCGTAAATTTTAGAATATCATTTGTGAAACGAAATAAAGTACCTAACTCTTATTCTGAAGCAATATATTCAGAAGTATGCCACTTCCGTAATAAATTGAAAAAAGGTTAATCAATATGATTTCTGTTAAGACTATTTCTCGCAATACTGCAAAACTGAAGTACTTGCGTAAATACATCTTCTTAGATCATCAATTTACGAGTAATTTTCGTATAAAGTAATAAAGGGAAATCCAACTTTAATTTTTGCTCGTCATAACAAAGCAGTTCTAATTACGGTTAGTAATATCTACCAAAAGCGATGAAAAGCGTTACGACCGACGCGTTAAGCGTTACGAATGAAAATGCCTTTTCTAAGAAATGGAATACGAAAATAGTTTTAATAAAGAATTGAATTGAATTGCCTTATTTTACGTGGCGAGACTCAGGCCATGAGGCCTGCTCTTCCGTCTGACCACGCAAATTTTGTTACACTCCTTTCACCAACTAGCGGAAAGAAGGTATTACTGAGGCGACGAAACCGGCGATTTGAATTTAGCTCAGAGGCGTCATTTAGGCTTGAGGATCTTTTACATGCAAGTAAATCTACTAACATGGGACAGCCGGCTTTACTTCCCCTCCGAAGGAAGGCGTACGAAGGATTTTTTCGCCCCTAAAAATCCTCGGCTTCGATCGGGTTTGAACCCGCGAACTTGGGTATAGCAGTCCGTTACGCTAACCACTACACCACCGCCGCCGCAAAAGAACGCACTATCACACTGTTATTTCATTTTACGGGACGTTTACACGACAGAACACCTCTTATAAGAAATTCATTTGTCATTGTGAGTCAAGTTATTAAGTAATACTGCTTTTATGTCAGGAATATTTCTCTCCCAAAGACTGTCGACATTAACTGAAGAGTATTATAAAGCAAAATGAAATTAAAAGAAAACAAGGGCACAGATATTAAATATAAAGAGGGAATTATGCATTGATAAATCACAGGCTCTAATTCAGAATAAACAACAATCGAAGAATGAAAGAGAGGTGTTCAATTGATTGGCATGTAATTCAAGGCATGGTTAATACTACCCAAAACGTAAGACATTAATATATTTCTTTGAAAGCTTTAAAGGGTTTAATAGGCATTCTAGTTGTATGTTATTATTTATAAGTACTATGTCAATAGAACTGGTTGCTTTACTGTTTAAGCTTGTTCTGTCAACTAGTTTATGTTATGAGCCGCAGCATGCTATAGTGCATTATAGTTATGTTTTCGTTTCTGAAAGGACAACTGGTTTTATTATGTTTGGTGTAGTCAAGATACCGTGATTAAAGAATTATTTTTAAATTATATGATTCTAACCACAATGTGGAAAAGAATATCTCCTAAAAATATTGATGACATGACTGGTAAAAGTGATATTTTGTATTGTAACGAAAAACCCCTCTCACTTGTACTGATATCGATCACGCCCACTAAACAGGCGCCAATGCAACGAAAAAACCCCCTTTCCTATTTACTAAAACGCCCTACGAACTGGGCACTAATGTAATGAAAATCTCCCCTCTCAACTCCTATTGTTGATCACGAAAAACTTCCTTGCTGATCACCTGTAATATCTACAATGCACACCACTGTGCCCCCCTTTTTACTATCCGGAGTTTTCCTGTTTACATAAATTTATCAGGGCGGGCCGTGATTTGTTCTCTACAGAACACAAGCGCCACGCCAATGCAGGGACCAGGATCAGCTAGCTATGTGATAAAAACACCGGTTACGTAACATCAAAACGAGAACTCAAAATCTCGTTTGTTTATTTTCTTTTAACCAACAGAAACATTAATACCCTCATAAAAGAATCAATACCACACAACATCAACAAAACACGATATCATAAAAATCACAAAAATCAATAAACATATTATACCCAAATGTTATTACGAAATAATGAGCTCAATACTGTGGCCACACCCATTACATTGCAATCCCCCCAAAATGTTTCCAGTTTTGGCTTTGTAAACCATTTATTCTTCCCAAGAGCAAAGAAATCAAAGTCATTGACTTCACTGGAGTGTTGCAAAACAAAAAAAAATATTCCACTTCCCTTGCGTTGTTAACCAAGCGGCGACCAGGTCCACACACACACGATCTCACGCCGTCATGCGTAAGAACTCTGCTCCACTGCTGCCTGCTAGCGCCGAATTACCAGTGCCCCCCAAATTGGCACTGACCACGGCGACGATATGCAAAGACGCGCTCGAGTCTGCTGCACCTCGGCACACCTCGTTCGGCGACACCCGCTTCGATTTTTCAATGGTCGAAGTAACACCAGTTCCAAACATTAGTGGAAAAACTTTCAAAATTCACAAAACTCAAAATTAGGATCGCGCGTGGCATAGCTTTATATATTACCACTAAAATAGTTCACATCACACGGCATACAGTTCCGCCACCTTGCGAATACAAGTCCGAAGGAGCAACACCTTCTCGAAATTTTATAAGTTCGCGCGTTAAAATAATATCACGAGTGACGCGGAGTACAACTCGCCACGAAGTTATTCACTCCTCTCACAGTTTATAATAGTTCACTAGTACGAGTCCAGAAGAGAACACTTCATCAAAAATTACAAATCCAAATTTTTTTAAAATTATTCTTGCAACAAGCGACGCGGATTCTGCCTCTCGCTACCAAGCTATTCCCTCCTCTCTCTCCCATTGTTGTCCTAAAGCATTTATAGCTTTTTCCGAACAAAACAATAGCGCCTCTACTGTCTTCTGCTTTATAACTTATAAAAATAGTTTATTATTAATTTCTAACACTTCCTGGATTGTCTTATTATATTGTAAAATTCCCAATTAAAATTTCGTATCCATTCCACTTCTTAGACATCACTTTCTCGCTTCATTTTGTTAAAAGAATGCTTTTTCGTGGCGTCTCATGCCTACAAACATCGCTCGTTTATTTCTCAATTAACTCATGTAACATAATGTTTATCTATTAATGTTCGGCGTCCTAAAATTGTGTCACCACGTTTATAATTTGGCCCGTATTCCACTGAATACTTTGGTATATGCCAAATCTCGGTAGACACACTAGTTTTCGTTTAATTTATTAATATATCCAAACTTTTCTGAAGGGACGTCACGACCATTGTTGTTTTAGTTCTGTAACATGTTAAAATCAATGTCATGATCACAAAACTCGCGATATTATGCGTTTCTGTGACCCGATTTAGCTGAAACAAACTTTATTGTGTTCCTTATAATTTTGTGCGTTGACTAGTAACATGCAACCATAATTAACCACGGCGTTCACATGCTCGCCTGAAATACTCGTTTTCTCTTAGATCACCTTCACTTGTTTTTCTATATTCCGCTCTGGAAGTTTCTACATAAAGTTCTATACCCGGTTTCATAAACCAATGGTCACTTCATGTTATCTACCTATTTCATTTGTAATAGATGGCTAAACTATTACAACTTCCCCTCCCTAGACGTCGGTCACTCGCTGACGTAGTCACGATGTACCGACTTCTACTACTCTAACTCAGCAAACTCGTCATGTCTTGATCAATTGTTGGCCTCAGTGGCACCTGCTACGCTTCACACTTGCGGTTCTAACCCCTGCCTATCGTACGTGCACCTGTTGCACCACCTTGACCGTAGCATTACCTATTGTACATTCACCTGACCAAATTCGCGATTTGTACCTGTCGCACTTTCACTCACTCACTATTCCAATCTTGCTTTCTTACTTATAAACATGACTTACATACTAAAACTACAACTAAAATACACTTACATACTTAACACAACAAAATATACACTTAACAACCGTTCTTCTATCCCCCTTGGCTTCTACCGTTCAACCATTTCTTTATACGGTTTAATATTAAACCAATTTTGGACCCCACAATCATGTCCTTGGTTCGACAAAACAACACTGTTATTGTCTAGTACCTTTTCAATTACGTATGGGCCTTCAAAGATAGGAAAGAACTTCCGAAACAATTTCCGCTCGGACGATGACGAGTGAGGCGACTTCACCAGAACTTTGTCACCTACGCGATACACCCCCCGATAGAACTGCCCTTGAGCCCCTTTTCCACGACTGGCTGCCTTCTTCAATTGGTCATAGATAATTTGATGGTTTCCCGTAATCGCCCACTTGAAACAGGACTGCGCCCAGCGCCGATCCGCTACTGTCCGTCTGCAAGTACATTCGCCTACGGAAGTCGGGGTAACGTACCACGTACGTCTCTTCAAAAGCCCGTAGCAGCTGTTCGTAAGCTTCCTGGCATTGTTGCGTCCAATTCCACCTGTTCCCCTTTCGAAGCAAGTGTAACAGCGGCACTACCTTCTGTGAGTAGTTCTTAACTAATCGAGAGTAATAGTTTAAAATACCGAACAATCGGCGAAGTCCACGGATATTCTTAGGCGGTGGCAACTTTCGAATCATTTCCTTTTTACATTCCTGAATCTCGATCCCCTCACCGGAAATTTCGTGTCCCATAAATTGTACTTTAAGTTGACAAAACTTACATTTTTCTATATTTAATTTCAGGTTGTAGGTTCGAAAAATCTCAAACAATTGCCTTAAATCTCGCAAATGCGCCTTTAAATCTGGTGAAAATAACACGATGTCATCCACATACGTTATTAACTCCTTCAACTCAGCCGGGATGACGTCATCCAAGTAGCGGATTAACGCCGCCCCCGAGTTCTTCAATCCGAATGGCAACCGTGTAAATGAATATACAGTTCCCTCGAACCTAAAACTGATATATTTCTGGGATCCGGATTCAACTGCAATTTGCCAATACGCTGACGAAAAATCAAGGGCGCTAAAGATAGCCGCCCCTCCTAACTTCACGATCATATCATTAATGGTGGGTGGTGCTTCGTAGCGGGGAATCGTTACGGCATTCAACTTTCTGCGTCGAGGCAAATCCTTATACTGCCATTCTTCTTTGCCACGACTACTAATGGACTTACATATGGAGTGATAGCCCTCTTATGATGCCCTTCTGTTCCATTTCAGCTATCAATTGTCGCACGTTGTGCCCGGTGCGCGTATGGGATAGGGTATTGCTTCGTCACAAACGGTGTAGCATCACTGATCTCCAACCGAAATTTATAACCTCTCACTGCCTCTGATGACTCGTGAACACGTCTACAAACCTTTCCAAGAGTTGCCGAATTTCTTCCGGGCCGTTCTCTTTGTCAACGACACCTTCCACAGCACGTTCCACGCCCGGTGGAGAACCTCTTCCATCGAAGCCTGCACTTCGTCCCCATCGACCGCCGCCTCATCATCTTCAGCGACCACTAAGCCACCACCAATACAACCTCGTAACCGTAATGTAATTACACCTGTGCTTACGTCTACGACGGCTTGGTAGGCCCTAATGCGTCCATTCCGATGATAATCTCGCGTACGAGTCCTCGGAACCACTATTGCCGCTACCTCGATGGTCAGTCCCTCCACGCAGAATTCCAACCAAACTTTCTTCCCGGGTACTTGCTGCCTTCCGGTTCGCCATCACGACCCTTAGCTTCCCGCGTTGGTAATTCAACCCAGCTCTTGTCCATCCCTCTCTCAATCCTCACCACAATTCTTCAGATTTGCACTGATGCTACTTCCCGTATCTACCAACGCATACCACTGTCTCCCATAGACGTGCCCTTCAACACTAAACACTTGCTCGGCTTCGCACCTTCCAATATCCATATTCTTCACGAAGCAATTCATCTCCGCGACCATTACACTTGTTGTTGCTATACCGTAACCTGATTCCCTTCCACGTCATTTGGTTCGGGCCACCTCTCCGCACCAAAGCTATCTAGTTTTCCGGCCTTCTGTCTACATTCCTCTTTGCTTCCGATTCACCTTGGTTCATATCTTACACGACCCCCACCATTTTCTTTTGGTTTTGGTTGCTGTTGTGACGGCCCACCTTGTGGCTTACCTTGGTCTTGGCCGCTTTCTCTCCCGTGCGCACTTCAACCGCGCATACATTTTCCTGTCGGTACTTCGTGCCGTTTATATCCATTGTACCGCCCCCATTATTACCAAAGCGTGACCTCTTCAATTTGGGGAAATCTTGGGTCATACTTCATCATTCGTTCTGATCGAACCGACTAACACGCTCGATCATATCATCTATTGTTTCCGGCATATTAGTCCATAACAGTTACGTGCCGTTACCACGCATCTGTCGTATCAAAATCATTTCTATAATAATTTCAGCGGGATCGGATTCTCGCTACACATCTTGACGCACTTACTTGCGCGTCAAATCGCACATGCCTGTCTGCACTTCCCTTCGTCTTTTCCGACATCAAGCGATATCTTAACTCGAACCGATGATGCTGGTTCCAATAACGCTCGAAGAAATTTCCCCCTCCACTCTTCATAACTGTTCTCGGATCGGTGTAAGAGCCTGCCAACACTACTGGGCCTTCGAAACTTAACGCCTCCTCCACGAATCTTAAATTTCATCGTCTCAGGCGTACCGTTCACAAAGAAAATAATATATATCTAAACGCCGTTAGAAAGAATACGGCTGTTGCCTTGCTTTCTCCTTGGAGCGTAAATAATTCGGGAGTGCCGCGTGACTGACAACGTTCCCAACATTCGCAGTACCTCCCTGCGCCACCGATACACATACGTTCTTCTAACTCACGTTACCTTTTGGAGAGCAGTTCATTTACACAACTTCTTGTTTGATTCAATTCATTCCGAGCCCTCAGATTACTGATTTCTCTTTGAAACTGTTGACATAATGTTCTCTGGCCTATTTCCCGTTCATGGAATCCTCGATAATATTAATCGCGCGTTTCCTGCGTTGTGTTGTTTCTTTAACGACCTGCAAATTTTTATATTTAATGTCATCGAACTGGCGGTGATGTCCGTCTACACCTGTTGGATGCGGCTATAACTGGACGAACTTGACTTTGCCCACTTCTTGCGCTAAATTGCAATATTAAAGGATTCATGGACTGCGAACCGCGATTCTATCCTTTTCTTCAAAAAAAGCGATCTTTCGCGTCGTTTCCAACTGGAAATCTTCGCAAACGTCTCGTTTTCTCAGCCACTGAACGTAGTTCCGGATTGCCAATAATGCTAGAATCTAAATGACTCCATTCCTGCCCTCTAATTTACTCTCCAAACTGGAATTATTCCTCTACCATTGGCTGGCGCAAATTAACATTACTTTCTTCTATCTTGTGTGCAAATTGTTTTCTCGACGGGCATTATCCGATTTATTTCTGCC